>JAQFZL010000570.1:0-14756 GCA_034695685.1 Galumna lanceata
GTATTTTTTGGAAAAATTCTCGAAATATATCATAAAAAAGTATAAAAAGATTTATCGATAAAATCAAAACCGAAAATTATTAAAAAAAAGTGACACTATTTTCTATTTTAAAAAAATATTTAGTCCCCAATAAAAGTATTTACACTAAAAACAATATATTTTTTACTTTTGGATTATTATATTGAATTTTAAAACTATTTATTCGTTTGATTGTAATGTGTGTGTAATGTCCGCAATTATAATTTATAATGAAATATAAAAGCTTTTAGCTTTAAAAAGGAGCATGTTAAGTTTAATTTTGAAAAATATTTTAATATAAGTTAGATGTTTTTATAAATCACGCTAGGTAAAATGAACAAGTAAAGTCTTTAACAATAACTGATGTTGAAAACTTTAGGTTCAATACATATGAATTTTATAGTAATTTCTAGACTTTTATTCACGTTTTTGATATTCATTTGTCACAACTTTTCATTTATAATAGAGAATTGAACGGATATAAGGTATAAAACTTCATAAAAAGGATGAACTTGTTAAATCATCAAAATTACTAAATGGAATAATTTTTAAATGTGTTTGGTAATGATATTTAAGAGGGTAAACTTTAAGTGCCTTAAAAGTGCATTTTTCAACACTCCTAAAATATAAGTAATAAAAGTCAATTGAAAATTGGTTATTAAGGTTTCTTACGTTACTCATTGAAATATTTTCTTGAAACATTCATAAATATATATCGATAGATAAATCTTGGTTATTTATCATTTGTATGAATAATTACTAATAAGACACTGAAAAAGTCATTTGATACTCAGACGTTCTTATTAGCAAGCATATTCAAGCAAAAGCAGAAATATTATTTCAATATTTCTGCGGATTCTGGTGTAATGTATGTATGATTTACTGTAAGACAACAACAATTGCATAGAACTATGATAGCAGTCAATGAATAAGCCTTTAATTCAATCGGAATATTTATAGTAATTTGAAAATTAAAAATTATAGAAAGAGTTGCAGACAAACAATGCATTTGAAATAGCAGTCAATGGAAAGTTTCGAATACCAACTGTTTTTAGTGTAGTGACTTCACTGTTCTCTTTCAAACACACACACTCACACTCACACACACCAACAAATACTAATATCCCCTCAAACCCACAACAATGACTTCATCAGGAAATCTAAGAAATCATTATTAAGTGAAACCTAATCTCAAGCGTTAAGAAGAAATTTAAGTGAAAATCGATTTTTTCAATCATTGAATGAAATTTTATTTATAACATAAACTTATAAATGATTTATTAGTTGAGTCATATCACGAATCAATTAATTAACTTTAATGACAATACTAACAGTTTTTCATGACCTTTGCTTAATAGAATGTACTAGTTCATTTTATTTTTTCTCCTTACAAAACAAATTGAAAAGATGCTAGATTTAGTTCAATGGTGGACTTAGTTATACAAAGCAAATGGAAACAAACATGGTCAAACTATTTTTTTTGGTTAAGTCTATAAATCTTTGATAAAAAACTATTGAATGTTTTCTTTTTGAGTTCCAAATAGTCTTTATTTCTTCGACATAATAATAAATTATTCATTAAATGTACGGTGATTTTGGGTTTTTGCCAAATCCTTATTTTATGACTCAGAACAGAATAAATTCAAAAGATTTAAATCTAAAGTCTATTTAAATCTATTATTCAAAAATCGATTGTTTACTGAATTGACGACAAAAACTTCATTAAATCATTTGATAAGAAAGATAGAGAAGACCTCCAAAATTATAGCCAAAGTCTTCCAATTAAACATAGGTTGAGAAATAAGTACTGATTTATTGTCACTTTCGACATATAATGGACTCTAAAAGTAAAGCAAGGTCATTTTCTATGCTTTATTACCTAACAATAATCTTGAAAGGGTTTTATTACATATGGATTCATATTACCATAATCATAATAACAATGTAAAATTATTTAAGAATAATAATAATGCTTTTGTCATTTCATTACTGATAATGAAATTTTTGGTTTAATTATATGAGTTTTAAACAAATTTTATTACATTTAATGAATATATAATTTTAACCGAATTTCAAAAACAAGAATTTATTTCAAAATTTTTTCCCATAAATTCTTGGAATGTTTTGACGCAAAATAATTGGCAATAATTTATAATATATTTATTATATTATATTTTATATAATATAAAATCGAGTCAATTCATGAAACATATGGTTTTATGGGAGAGCCGTTCCGTTAACCTATAATATGGACTCAAATAAAGCTTTTTATAATCAGTAGAAATAAATTTTTCATTTAATTTATTTCAATAGAGTTATGGATTTTTCGCTCAAAATTCTGTTTCTAAAGATAATAGAAATAATATTATTTTTTGTTTTGATTTATGTATTTATAATTAAATTTAAATTCAAATTCATTGAAAGCACTATTTGTTCAATACTTGAGAGTCACTGAATTGAAAATAAATTCATTTAAAGTTTGTTTTTTTAGTAAAAATAATAAAAAAGTATTTCATATCTTTTCTTATTTCTATGAATGTATTCCTTTTGTTTGTCACTCTTTTTGTTTGCTTACAATAGTTTTGGTAATTTTCTTTTATGTAATAAAGTTAGCTTGATCATAAATCAAATAGTTTGCTTCTAAAACAAAAAAAGAGATGAAAAATCTACTTCTGATGAACATTAAATAGATTACATAATTTTATTTCATAACCAAAAATAGTTTCTGAAGTATTGAAAAATACCAATACTTGTTAAGAAATACACTAAAAAACAGTTTATATTTCGAACTTCCTATTGAATACTATTTTGAAGGCACTGTCACTTTCTAACCATTTTTTACTGCAATTTACTAATAATTAGTAACTAATAAATGTGTTTCAATTGAGTGTAATGTTTGCTTCACTGTAAGACTACAAGCAATTGCATAGCAGTCGAAGAAGTACTGCATTCAAACAAAAGAGAGTGAATTGAAAATTCGAAATAAGAGATGGAAAGTGACAACGAGTTTGAAATATAAATTGTTTTTAGTGTATAAGTGGACACACATTAAACTCAATTTTCTTTTACGGATGTGACGAATGTAATGGTCTTTTTATCGAATAAAATTGAAATTTTATTAGTTTAGGTTTAAATTAATATTTAATGAATTATTTTGAACTCTTGAACTAAATTAAGACCATTAAGTTAACTATTAGATAGAACTGATTTTAATTTATAATGTCTAATGAGTTACCTTGAACAGTACTCAGCAATACCTCCATTAACTTGACTATTTACTCAGTTTTATCTATGTTTTCACCCATTTATATGGGTTGACGTCTATTTGTAGTCATTGATGAGACTTATGTTGATTAACAGAGAATTGAGTAAAGGATATCTGATATAAGAAGTGTTGTTTTATCTGAAACTTGATATTTAGTAAAAGTCTGATAATTATATCCATTATATAACTTAAGGCAAACTTTCCATTAATCGGGTGTCACGTAAATAGCGATCCGTCGATGGAATGACGAAATGGTATTCATTTGAATAAATTTTTCGAAAACAAAACAAGAGATGGATTTTTGTTACACAAATAGAAGAGAATTCGAGATTCAAGAATACAAACTGAGCCGACATTTATTTCTTTACAAACCTATAGATTGACTGCAAACCAAAGCTTATAAAACAAATCCGAAAAACTTATTTCAATTTTATTATGTCTTTAAGTCACGAACCGCTAATATTTGAACAGTGAAATAAAGCAATATAGCAAGATAACTTTTCTCATCAAAAGAATCATACTAATTAAATATTGGTCTGGTTGTGCAATGATTGTGCAATGATTGTGCAAGGACATTATATAGTGATCATACAGATATTGATAGGAATATTGGTTTAAAACCCAATTATTCATATGTATTCTCATTCAGTGGTCCGAAAGAAACGCTGATTCTTATTGAAGCTGAAAATGCTTTCACCGATTCTTCAAGTGATCCAATTGTCGAATCAATCATCCGGGTATTTATTTTCTTTCCATACAATTTTGTGATTAGAATTATGAGTGCATTAATATCGAGGGTTTTTTTTCGTAATCAACTTTCTTTTGAAGAGAGTTTCGCTCATTTTGTAAATGAGTCACAAATAACTCATTTTATTTATAGATTAATGCAAAATAAAAAATTATTATTACTGGAACTAATTAATACTGATGACCACCATGCTAATTTAATTAATATAACTCAACTTATCTACCCTATGGTTGTTAGAAATCATTTTTGAAGTATTTTATCAAGATTCAATTATAAAATATAAGGCGATTACTACTGTTTTTAATAAAAAAAAATAAGTAATAAAAATATTTACTAAAAAACTTTGACTGAATTAATTTGGATTCAAATGAATTTTTTTATTAAAAAAACAATTCTATAAAAGTCTTGGCTTTGAATTATATTTTTGAATGTTTTTCTATTGTTTAGAAAAGACATGACTTTATAACTAAATCTATTAAAAATACTTTTTTTTCTGCAAATTTGACGATCGATAACAAGGATTATATTAAATGAAATAATGAAAAAACAGATATGTGTTGCACGCAATTTACGTATTGTGACCAAGGTCGTTTTGTTCAACTTATGAGCTAACTTTTCTTGTTTCTATGGTATTCATTATTCTGGCACATTTGAGCACATTCTAGCACATGTTATAAACGAGAGTAGTTTCACATATATTCTAAAATAATAAATTGCAAGATTATAATTTTAAATTTAACAAGAATCATTGTTTTTCTATTAAGTTATATTTTCATTCAAAAGTCAATTGAACAAGTCTATTTTGAAAAACAGTTGTAATGTTGAGTATAGATGAGAAGGTGATTAATGCTGAGCACTTCTGAACACTTTTTAACCTAAAACTGAGTAAAAGCGATATTATAAAAGAATTGCAAAAATAAACTTAAAATGAGATTTGAAAAGGATTTGCATTTTAAAGCATTTTAAGTGCAAATAAGACTCTTCAGACTTTCATACAATGGCTCTACTCTTTATACCAGACTTTATGTCCATAAGCCCTGAATTCATAGAATTTTAAGAACAAGAATTATAATAATAATAATATCTGAACAAAATCTAAACTAAAAGCAAAATATATTACAGATATTTCAAGATTTCATGTCTTTTATAATTAAAATTTAAGTCTAATTATATTTTCAGTCAGTTTTTTAAGTGTTTCGACATTTTTATGTAAAATCTTTTCAAATAGTAGTCTAAAAATTGAATCTATATATTTTTATTTGACATAAATGAAAGGTGCTTGTTACTATTCACTAACAAAGTAATTAGATTTTCATGAATTTAATATAACTTTCATAGCATTCTATGAGATATGTATCGATGCATATATTGTTGCAATCGGTTGAACTCACCTTATATTTTGTTCATTGGTTTGAATATTGCGTTAACTGATGAGATACGAGACGTCTTTTGTTACTCATTTCAGATTCTTATTCCCAAAATATCGATCGCTAAGTGTTGAGCTATTTTTGAACAGCACATCACAAAGTGTGGTTCAGTGCAGAGCACTACCACTCAATGCTTGTGCATTATAACCACTATTTGGTAGTTTATTCTATGCTTACAAATCACATAATAATGTTTTTTTAAATAATTGTTTTTTCGATGAAAGCAATGTTTTAACGAAAATTTTTTAAAACAACATTTCAAGTATTACTTATGAAATAAACAAATTTGTTATTAAGATTGATATCATCTGAAATGTATTAAAATATGGAACTTATTTAATACGATTCTGTTGTGACACTTGTTTGACATAAAATGTGTGGGTTTGACGTCTCTCTTATATATATGATCTGGGATTTCTTCACTAAAATATAAGGATTAGTTTTGTTTAAAAATAAAAAATAATACAATAAAGTGAACAAAATTCTAGGGAAAAGTGAAGGCAAAGACAATTGAATTTAATTATAAAATTAAATTAAAAGCCAAATATAGATTGTTGAACACTTTTAAGGTAATTTAATAAAAGAAATTGTATTTCATGTTTATTTTTCTAATAATTTTGTGAATTCTTTATAATATCATAAAATTTTCTTTTTTGGGTCATAAATGAGATTAAATTGACTTTAAATCAAATTTTATGGCATTTTCTAATTTTATCGCTTGAAGTCGTAATTTTATATGTGATTTGAAAGTTTCGACACTATTTTAGAATTAATTAAAGCTATAGATTGTGTTGAACTTCATATTTGGGTCCTTTAAATACATGACTAACTGTCCACTCATTTAAGAGAAAACGCTTTTCAATAAAACATTATTTTATATAAAACCAAAAAAAATGTTGGATTTTATGTAAAAGTAAGTGATTAGAAAAGTTGCTAATAGTCTATTAACCAAGATCAATGAAATCATTGGTGGAAAGCAACTTGTTAAACTTGTGAATAATTGAATCGTTTCCAATTTCCAATTACTTTCCACTGGTTTTTCTGATGAATTGATCATCACGTTAGTCGACTTTCCATAGAAATGAAGACAACACTCCTTTGGGACATTTCATGCTTACCGTGTCTTTAAGAAGTGAACATAGCGTTGCCACAAATAGATCACTTAGAAAGTTTCTCGTGAAATATTTCTATAAAGTTTCTTCATTTCAAAATTCTTTCTTTTGTGAGAAAATTGAAAAATTAAGTCTTTTTAGCTAAAAATTTTAGTTATGATTATTTTAAAATAAGTGAATTAAAGGAAATAGAGTATAATAAAGTTCATTTCCAACCCGTAAATAAATATTTTTAATACACTCAACTGCCGATATAATCACCCCATATAATCATTTTTCCTCTATAATCAACCAATTCTTTAATCCCAATACATTTCAATAAGCCTTAATGTTAAAAATAGTCGCTAGTAGTGTTAAAAATGATGTGTGGGGACATGAATTATGGGAACTCGACCTAGACCCCATTTGTGAGTTTAATAAGGGCATTAAAAGAGATGTGATCAGATCAAGAAATCATTCAAAAAGTTTACGCCAGAGGTTCAGAAGAAGACTCTGAAAAAGATATCGTTTCTCAAACAGAACAACTTATCAATAAATATGAAACATTTAATTCGTTTAATAATTTACATAATTTTTTTTGTCAACAATTCTATTAATAATATTTTTATTGATATTCAAAAAGAATTGACTTAAAATTCATTCAAATCTTTTAAACAAAGGATAAGCATTTAAAAGATATGTAATATGTGTTTTCGCTTTTATTGAATTTTATGAATAAAACATCCTTTAAAATTAACAAATTCGCCAATCCCACCGTGTTGATTATATCGGCAGTTGAGTGTACAACGTTCACATTGAAATGCAGTGATTAACATGGTAGTATAACAGAAATACCCCACTGTGATTTTTGAAGAATCGAGAATTGCAAAAAAATCATTATTTCACAAAATTTTGGCAAATGTCTCCTGTTAGAATCGACCTTGCTCATCAATTAAATTTTTTCACGTAATTTGTTTCGATTAAAATAAAAGTTACGTAATTGAAAAAATACATAATTTTTGGTTAATTTTTTGATTTGTAATATTAATTTAATGGTGAAAACAATAACTTATTAATAGAAATAATTACATAATGACTAAAATAAGTTATGTAATTAATTTTTAAAACAAAATATTTTAATAAAAGTGATTAATCAAAAGAATCAAAGTTAAATTATAATTAAATTTAATAAGTTAAATTTTAGTTTAAAGTTGAAATTAATGAAAACAGAAAACTAAACAATATAATTTTTATAAATAACTTATAAACTATAATAAATTTAAATTTTAATATTTAATTAATATTTGTCTAGTTATCAATTTAATAAAAGTGTTATAATGACTGTTTAATGTTGAAACATTCATACTTAAGACACCCTGCCCATCCTATAGCTCATTTTTTGAATGAAACCATAGAAAATTTTTTGAGTAATATTTCTCTTCATTTCGAGATTATTTCCATTATACAACTCCAGGTCGACAACACTAAAAGTCTCATCAATTCAACGTTAATGCAAAATATAACTGAAACCAAAACTAATAGAAAAGTTTCGGTTCAGTTATTAATAATAAATTTGTTATAACTTTTCTTCTTAACCAAATGATACACTTGATTATTGAATTAGCTTGCTCAATTTAAAGCCACTAATACACACAGTATTCACATATAATTAAACAAATTGTATCCTCAATAAGCTTAAGCATAGAAAACATAATTGCGTTACATTTAATATTATTAACTAAAAGAATTAAATAAACAAGTTTACCAAATTGACCAAGTTCACATTTGTTCATTGTCTAAGAATCAAATTTTCATTTATTGAACTACTCTTTGCTTTCAATTCTTTGCTTAAATATATAGTTTTACTTAATTTAGAGCCAATAATTTATTATTCAATTTAGATATTATTAGCAAGATCACTTTCGAACCTAAATTGAAATAATTAATTAAATGAGCAAGATTCTTTGATGAAATTAGTAAATTATTGCATAATTTAAGGGAAATTGATTTCAAAGCAAATAAATAATTGATTTTTGTTTATTCAGTGCTCATCTGTTTTAATATAAATAGTGTTATCAGGAATTTTGAAGTCATATATCGATAAGTTATTCAATTAATTAATGACTAATCGTTAATAATTTAAGAGAAACCAAACAAAACTAAACCGAACCAAATATAGAGTTAACAGTCAAGGTATACATCAATGCATATCATATTACCATACTCATTTAGTAGTAATTCTAGTCATATTTTACGTGGCTTTTAATATAATTAGTTTATAATGAATTATCTAAAATTTTCAAATGATTGATGAGCGTTTCCAAATGATCTTGGTCACTCTAGCTAATAAAATTAATTTCACAACTTATTTAACAGAAATGTTTGTCACAAATAAATCTATTTCTCGATTTGTTGGTTCGCACAGAATAGCATTCACTCAGAATCTTAAGAAATCAATTGAATGGACATAAAAAGCCCAACAATTGATTAATACAATTGTCTTCAAAGAACTCCTTTAAAAAAGAGTTCACAGAATGAATACAAACAAACAAAAATTGTTTATTTTTTTACACCTTTACTTTCCTTCCCTTTCCATTCCATACCATTCCTTCATTAAGTCTTTACGTTTGAAAACATTATTCGCATAATTTGAGGTTAAAAGTGAAAGCAATTGAAGACATCATAAATTTATGTAATTTATGTAAAGAATTGCAAAGAAGTTTAGCACAAATTAATATTTATTTATCCAAAACATACATTCCTTGAGCTGTTCCTCTAATTTGAAGAATTTCTTGAGTAAAACGTAAATATTATACGAAAGTTAACAATAAAAAAAGCAAAACTCAAATAAAATTCAGCGGAAATTCTAATGAATAATAGACTATTCAAGCAAACAATCTCATGATCAACAAATTTTTCAACCAGGTCTAATTAAAAAATTTGCTAGAACTTCCTATTTATTTGAGCATAATAATAAATTGCCTAGATTAACAAAAATTTTCTGCTATTTAAATTCCTATCATTTAAGTTAGCAATAAACTTGGTCATTTATTCACAAATAAATAACACATAGAGTAGGAAATAAATAAATCAACTTTTTTTCTTTTGGCTAAAAGTTGGCCAACCATAGAGGCTATAGGATTACGTGAGCCTACCAAGTCTTAAACAGAAAATTAGCCATTTATTTGCCGCACAACACAAAAATGTGTTAATCTTTTACTTTATTTATCATTCATTTAATTTTCATTAGAAATTCAGCTATAATTTCAAATAAAATATAATCAAAAAATAGTAAAAAATACTGAATTCGATTTACTTTATTATCTCTTCTATTCTCTAAGTAAAGCAAATGAATAAAAGGTTTTACAATAAAAAGCAAACATTCATTCTCTCTCTCTCTCTCTCTCTCTCCTCTCACTCTCTCTGAATCATTCTCTTCATTACATTTAAGAAAAAGCTTTCAGTTATTTTGTGATGAAAACTACTTCACTTTGACTGCAATATCTATAATATTACTGTTAAGACATTACTTATGGACTTTTGAATACTTTTTCAACCCATTTCTTAACAGAGGAAACAGTCTTTAATATTATATGAGATCACATTTGCATAACTCAATGATTATTTTCCTTCATTTTCGATCAAAAGAAGATTAAGGACATCACAAACTCAGGTCTTGAATCGCAAATAAATAAACTTATATATCATATAATAATAAGAATAATATTAAATATTATTATTATTATTATTACAATAAATCCTTAGTTTTAATACAAAAATTTTGAAGTAAATCATGAATTTTTGAAAGTATTTTTTTAGGAAAGTCTTCACTAAAACGTAATTTCAATAAAATCTTTATTACTTTTTTTCTGATTATTTTAAAATCTCAAAATGAAAGTAAGAAAAAAAATTTAAGTCAAAAACAAAAATAAATTTTTAATAAATGTTGAGAACATTAGTCGTATACCAAAGTATTCATATTTACGTCCCTAAAGATGTTTCTAAAGGGAACAATTAGTTGATTCTTTAGGCAATTTTTTTTATTGTCAGAACATTTTTCCACTTCTAGTCTAATTCAGAGCCTTTTACTAAACACTAGAGTCAGATCCAGAGATCATTAACAGTTCGTGAGGTGAGTGTTGTTTCACAACAAAATATTATGAGTTTCCCTGATTTTGATTCAGAATCTATGGAAACGGATGCGCTCTAAGACATAACCCGAAGTATAATAATTAATACCAGAGCTTAGAGTGAATTCTGGCCATATATGGCAACTATAGTTAACGAACAACAAGAACAGACCGCAAAATACGTTGTCAGTTCTTAGGTTTACATTCATTGACGTCTAGTCATTCCTCATAAATATATTGAAAACTAATGGTTCTCAATATTATGTGAGTTCACGTCTTGTTCTCTACGTCTTAAATGATGCCACTTATAGACCCTTATATATAAATATATATAAATCTTTATATTAATGAATTGCAAACAATTGAAATATTTTTTTGCCATTATTTTATTTTTAGATAAAAATATTATAACATTTATTGATTAACATATCCCTTGGCTATTGATTACGCGCTTTCTGCTCATCAAAATGAAGATTTATCATTATTTACTGGCAAAAATGTCCCAGGTAGTTATGAAAACATATGATAGTTGAGAGAGAGGGAGAGTGAGCGAGTGAGTGAGTGAGTGAGAGAGAGAGAGAGAGAGATTTTGATGTTTGCGTTGGGAAATATACCCAATAGTTATATGAGTAATGTTTTGGAAATAAAGTTATGAATTAAATATTTGATCGAAAGTTTGGTATCATTTGAACGGAAAATCGTTAAAATATGTAATATTTGAGAAAATATATGTTTTATTAAATATTTAATAAATTATTTCTATTAACCGAAATAACACCAAAACATCATTTTCTCTAAAAGTTCTGTTTTGTCAAACATTTGTCTAATAATGTAAACAAAGAGACAATTCTATGAAAGTACTCATATATTAATATATTAATTGTTGAAAATCTATAACTCTTATGAGGTTAGAATTGGGAGAAGACATATAAACGAGCAAACAGTAAGTCGATATGTTTTTAATATAACACTTGAGTTCAGAGTAAATATTAGCCAAAACTTATTTAATGGCAAAAAACCCAAATGAAAATCCATTATAAGAAGTAAATATTTTATCCTAAAAAAGTGAATTCTATTCAAATGTGATTTTTTTCTAATAAATGTGTTTCTCGAGTTTCCCTATTTCTTCAATAAAGTTGAAAACTTCTAATACCAAGTTATTATTCAATTGCATAATTCAATTAAATAATTGAGTAATACTCATGCACATACTCTTGCTCATACTCATAAAAATCTAGAAGCTTTGAAAAAAGAAATATAATAAATTATTAACAAAATAATTACCAGAGATGTGCAGCTTTTATGGGTTTTGTGCGCCTATGGCTACATAATCTATAATTAATAGTAATGTAGAATGATCAAGATTAATTATTTTGATTAATTCCTTAATATTCTGTTGATATTAAGGGCTAGAAATAGATTTAAACGATGGTATAAGTGCTGCACATCACTGATATCTAATGAATAAATTAACTTTTATATACTTTCAAGTAATTTATTTAATAGAGTTTTGAATTCTCGATAAATTTTCATAGTTTTTACAATTAAATTAACCCAATTAACGGTTATTAAAGAATTATTTACGAGAAATACTCAAAGTAATGAAGTAATGAAAAATCATTTTATCTCACAAATCGTTATTCATGTCATACAACAAACACATTAAATTGTTTGCCATTTGTGCCGATACGGGAGCCGAACATCATTTGTCGAGAGTGTAAACTTGTAGCCCATCCTCTAATCATTTCTTTTAATTAACTAATATTTCAAAAACTAATCTACTTTTTTAATGTCAGTTAACTAAAAGTCAAAGATTTTCACTCAAAATCCAAAGTTTAATAAATAATTTACAAAATTATTATTTAATACAAACATTAAAATTCTAAACAAAAATACAATTTTTTGGTCTAAATATTCTTCGCATACCTTTTATATGAGTAATGAATTTAAATCCTTTGTTTTCACTGAATATATAACAAACGAAAGTTTAACTTAATATTAAAGCGAGCATATCATTGGCCCAACCAATCCCTGGTTAATCTTAAACTTCAAACAAAAACTATCAAGAATTGAGACGAAGAATAAATTTACAATTTGTTTGTCAGCTCTAAGTTTTCAGTTCAATCAAAATATTTCCGGTCTCTTATTTGACTCTATTTTTATTATTTGTTATCCAAACAAAAATTATTTTGTTTTCAAATAAATCTCTGACTTTTTCCTAACCGTGTTTTCAATTGCGAGCAAAAACTCCCCCCAAAGAAAACCTCTTAAACAAAGATGACCAAGCTTCAATTTTTAAATATATTTGGTTAAAATCGGGTCATAATTAACGGAATGGAAGTCCATCATAACTCTTATATTAATCAATGGTTTATTAAGGCTATATTTCACTTAATTTGTTCTTGCTCAACTCTAAATACATTAGTAAAATTGAATAAATTAGTTATAGAAAGCTTTTTAATTAGAATGTAGTAATATAACTAAGAGAAGCACCTAGGCAAAATTGGAAAACTACTTTCGCTATAGTTTTACTAAAGTGATAAGACTTGTGTGTTTGCTTAATACCACCTTGCTCATATCTCGCTTATTACTATAAATGGGCCTAAAAATATGTGACAAAAATATAAGACAAGCGTTAGGTTTATTTGAAAAAAGTGTTGAACACTTTTTTCCGTTAAGAAAACAGAATGAAATCCCAAAAGAACTTACAATTTATGAAATGTTAAAACAGAGTTTCTCTTAACTTAAAGAGTTTCTCAAATAAACTTCGATTCGGAAATAGTTTTTATAAAATCATTTATAAATCAACAGCGATAGCGTTAACACTACTACTGATACCAGAGTTAAAGTCAGAGTCTTGTGGTTGTCTCTGGCGCTCATTAGAAGCGTTTTGTTGGCTATCGTTTGTCTTCTTGACTTCCGACTGAGTCTTTCGTCTATTTGTGCAAAAGAGCGCCGATATTATGATTGTGACCGCCATTAATGACACCAAAAGTATTAAAAAATAAGTCCGATTTGCTTCCAATGAAAACGTGTGACCAAAATATGTGACCAAAAGTGTTAAAAGAGTTAAGACAATCACAGCTATAAGTGTATTGATTGCCCATCGCTGACAAATTTGAGACCATTCAAAGTGTTGGACTACCGGTAAACTACACCTGTCCTCATCCGAATCATTTCTAAGTCCACCAGTAGTGACGCCCCTAAGAGATGCCGCAGCCATCAGTTATCACAAGCAGAGGTTAGACCTGAACAGGTGGTAATCACCTCAATATTATTAAAACAATAAGTATTTCACTTTTAATTCAAACCATTTTGAAAAAAAATGTCAAAATAAATGTCACACAAAAACTATTCTAATAATTGTTATGAAACACAAACTCAGAAACATTTTGCGAACAAAACTTTTGTATTCAATAGTTTTGATATAAATTCCATAAAATCATTGAAAGACGAATACATTTGTCTTATTCTCAACACATTGTCATCGATAGCATTGGATTTAATGTTGAAGAGAGTTATTGGAGAAACTCTATTGTTAGGTATGTTGTGGTGTGCGCTATGACTCTACATTTAATAGTGTGCGTTTTAAGCAACAAAAAGCTAACTGAAGAATATTCCGTTCACTTCTCACCTAATGTTAGAGCACTAGCTTTCATGTGTATGTAATGCAAACCATGTGATGGATACTGGAGTTAAAGTGCTATTCACTGTTGTTATGTCTTTCCATTAGATTAATACTAAGCGCTGACTATTTTTGGCTAAAAATACTGTTTCATCGATCGTTTCCAGTCTTAAACAGTTGTCTGATAGAGTCTGTGCGGTATATATGCCATACATTAATAAAAACGTAAAACAATTGCTATTGTATTACATAATATAATTTAATACAATTACTGGAATTTACTAAAAATTAACGCCTCTTTGGCTCGAATTAAATATTGATGAGTCCATTAGACAAATCAAAATGACACAGTTATTGCTCTTTAATTCATAATTGATCTATTAAGTTTATTAAATATTATAACTTAATGATAGCATTACATAATTTCCTTACTCTAATACAAAGTAGTTTAT
>JAQFZL010000571.1:0-14750 GCA_034695685.1 Galumna lanceata
CGGAACTGTTGTGACACACATTCGAGTCTTATTCTGTCTTCGAGTGACAAATAGTGAAGAATATCTGAACACAAATAGTCACAAATCCTTTCATCAAATCTATCCATTCTTTAGTTTTCAACGGTTTTGATGTATTGACTGACAGTTTATTTTAATTAATAACAATAAAAGTATTTTCAGAAAATATTTAAAATAATGACTTGTCGTCAATCTATTAATTGATCTTAAATATTGTTAGCTTAATATGACCAACTATTAAAGAATTGTGTCTGGAGTTGAACTTGCTGCTTCATGTGGTTGCAACTTCAAAAAGTTAAGAAGAGATGTTAGGTTTAATGATAGCAATTGTATTGACTCTATTAGTGGCTATTATTTCACTAATTTATTATAAACTAACGTTTTGGAGTCGAAGAAGAATACCAAATGTCTTGTCTCACAACTAAGAACATATGTCATCGAACATATAGAAAAGTTGTCGGCTTTCACTATTGGGAGGTTAAACTGTATTAATAAGTCAATTGTGAACTATTCAAAACTAATAGACAATGTAAATTAAAAGATATAATTAAACAAGCTAAATGTTAAAATAAAAATCAAACAATCGAGCCAATATGAAATTATCCCTGGTCATAATCATTGTTTAGAACCTGATACTAATGTTTATCTCTTTTTCCAGTCATGCAGTTATGAAATTATTTTCAGGAAAGACTAATAAAGTAAATAGTTTTCATTACATTTATAAGTTATACCCAGAGTTAACAACAAAATTACATGATTTCAATATGTGAAACAACCAAATAACTAGATCCATCAATTCAATCTAGATCATATAATCATGAAATTTGCTTGATTTCTGTCTCTCATATTTATGGTTAAACTTTAATATACATGTATGTAAACAATTTATCATGGTATTAATTTTAAATTTTTTTCATTAAACCAACTCATCTAACTAAATCTGCTAGTTTGAATAAATGAACGTAGTTATATCAAGCTAATTTTCATATACTTTTCAAAGTTTTTGATTGTAGTCAATGACTTAAACTAAAAATTCATCAAAAATTTTAAACAAATATTTTATTTCAAATTAAATAAAAACAAAAATAAATTAGTTTTTCATTAAAGCGAATAAAAAATTTATTTAAACAATTCATAAGATATTAAAAAAAATTGTTTTTTGGTTTATATATAAAATACAATCAAATCAACAAAACTTGTTAACAAACATTTCAATTGCAATTATAACTAAATTTAGTGTAAATTTATCTAATGTTTGCTAATTCTGCTTCAATTATATGCTTGTATTGAGGGAACCCTCCCTCAAGACATTCAACAGTCTTATCGTGACAATACCAGAGCTCTTTGCAAACCAATTCAATCATTTGCTGGTCGTGTGTCACAAGAATGACACCCCCTTTGAATTGGTTGAGCGCTTTGGCCAACGCTTCCACTGTTTCGACGTCCAAATGATTGGTCGGTTCGTCGAGTATTAATAAATGAGGACTTAATTAGGAATTTAAAACAAAATTAGAACTAATATTCAACTGATATACTGTTCTCAAACCATACTTGCAAAGAGTCATATTAGCGAAGGCCACCCTTGACTTCTGACCACCAGAAAGGGATGCCATCGACTGAAGACCTAAATCACCAGTGATACCAAAACCTCCTAAATATCTGCGATAATGTTCTTCAGGTTTGCCTGAAATTTACACTAATTTAGTTGAAAAAAAACTCAACCATGGGATCAATACCCGGGTATTTAGAGGCCATAAATTGGAGAGGACTCATATTCATTGACAACTGGTCGACGTGATGTTGACTGAAGTAGCCAATGGCCAAAGTCCTGTGCGAATGTCTTATACCACTTATGGGTTCTAATTCTCCGTTCAATAGTTTCAAAAGTGTTGTCTTTCCAGAGCCGTTATCGCCGACAATACATATCCTCGACTCGAGGTTTGCATTTAAATTGATTTTATTAAGAATAATATTACTCTTGTCATAAGCGAAGGTCGCTTCGTCTAACTGTAGTATCGGTGGTGTCAGTGCTTCCGGTTGTGGTAAACGTATCACTACTTCCGAATCCTTTTCAACGGGTTTTATTTCTTCGAGTCTTTCCAAAGCTTTGATACGACTTTGAACCTGAAAATAGTGGAACAGACATAAGACAACCCAACTTTAAACAAATGGTTGCTCACAATTGACGCCCGTTTAGCGTTATATCGGAACTTATCGATGAATTCCTGGACGTGTTGTCTATACTGTAGTTGTGATTCATATTCTCGCTGTTGATTCTTAAGCTTTTCTGTCATCGATTTGATAAACACTTCATAATTTCCGCGATAGGTTTCGATTCGTTGTGAATGAAAGTGAAGTACATCTGTAGGAACAGTAGATAAGAATGTCCTGTCGTGAGACACAACCAAAAGAGTTGATTCCCATTCGTTGATCAGATAGTTTTCCAACCAAATGATTGCTTTCATATCCAACATATTAGTCGGTTCGTCGAGGAGTAAGAGGTCTGGTCTGGAGAAGAGAGCTCTGGCTAATGCTATTCTCATACGCCAACCGCCAGAGAAGGTCTTTGTGTGTCGCCTCTGCATTTCCGGAGTAAATCCCAGACCTAAACAATTAAATATGTATTTATTTAAGTTTAATCTTTTGTTTATGTCTGACCGCATAGTATGATGGAAGCCCTGGCGGGTGCCTTATCCGCTTCAATGGCTGCCAGTTCTTGGAAAACTTCACTCATTCGTTCCGTCTCTTCTGATGTCAGATCGGTTTTGGAAGACAATAGTTTTTCTTCTTTGAGTAATCCATCCCTAACTTTATCGCATTCGAGAACCGAATCAATGGCTATGGTTTCGTCTCCGATCACTTCTTGTTCGACATGAAGTATAGATATGTGCGACGGAATCATTAGAGAACCGTTTGATATCATATGAAGAAGTGTCGACTTTCCGATACCGTTTCGACCGCACAGACCGTAACGACGGCCATAACCTAAAATCAATAAAAAACAGGAATAGTTTATATAAATAATGGTTAAAATCAACAAAAAGTGATTACTGAGTGTCAGTTGTGCTGATTTGAGGAGTACGTGATCGCCAAACGCCACATCAAAGTTGTCTATCTTTACATCTTTGGTCTTATGACTGCCTCTCGACTCGGATTTTACATCTTTTTTGGACACCATTTGGTTGGCTATAAACCATATGTAAAGAAATGGATTAATTAGTTGAGAAAAGCCAGTTATGGTCAGACCTGTGGCCTCTTTTAATGTTTGGATTATAGGCTTAAACTCTTGGGGATTATTATCTCTTTTATCGGCCTTTTGTTTGAGTTTTGCCTCCGCTTTCGATAACTTCTTTGAGTCCACTTTTGACTCTTTCTCTCGACTTGAAGTCCAAATAGACTTCCATTCATCTGCGGTGTCGTCAACTCTGGAGACAATACTTCCCAAATGGACGGGAGTTAAGAGTCGACTGCTCTCACCATTAGTTTTCTTCACATTTCTGTAAATAATAAATCAATGGTTCAGTTCTTCGGTGATGTTTAGATCAAATCCAATGACTCACACATTGATTACATCAAAAAGTTTATCACAAATCTCTTTGATTTGTCCCTCAATTTGTTCTTCAGTGTCGACATCGATGTCACCCGTGATATCACAACAAGAATGTAGTACTTCTCCGATGGCCTCTTCTATTTGATCCACTGATTCAAATGTATCACAAGTGAGCACACCTTCGAAGAAAAATAGCCACGAGTCAAGTCATTAAGTAAAACAAGCATGATAATTAACTTGATCATCCAACTGATGACGAAACCGAAACCTACCGATTATGTAATCTTGCATTTGTTGGTCAATATGTGGTAATTGTGTTGAGATAATTGTCGATAAGTCAGTCTTTGTACACATGATTTCTTATAAAAAATTGATTTATTACACAAAAAATGAAATATTTATTAAATTATCACAAATTATGGCATAAATTAAATTAAATATAAAATATGTGTACAATATTTGCTACTGAATTACGTCTTTAATGAACGGCTCATTACTGGACATACTTTATGTGTGCCGCCAAACAACTTATTTGTTTAAAACTATTTCAATCATTGGTTACTTTAGAAAACTCTGGCGCTATAGTCAACATATTAACAGTAGAAAAACTCAGTAAGTTTTGTTTCATATAGACCTCTGTTATAAAAAAAATGTTCATACATTTAATTGACTGAAAAAAACATTATTATAATTATTATTTTTATTGTTTAAATCACTTACCTTTGTTTGTCTAGTTTTAGTTAGATTTTATGGTTAGTGATAATAAATCTAATGATGTATTTAAGTCAAAAAAAATGTTAAGACATTTATCTTAGAACTAAAGCGTTGACTTAACAAAAAATACTAAAAGTCTCTATTGTTAATGTGTTGACTATAGCGCAAGAGTTTTGTTGTGTAACCACTGATTGAAATACTTTTACAAAACGCATGTTTTTTGTAGTAATTGTTTTGTAAACAAATAACTGTTTTATTCAAATTTAAATTAAAATTATCGTTATTTAAGACATCTTCTAAAGTAATCCTCTTTTGTGGACAAAATGTCTGAAAAATTGGCTGAACTCTACGACAACTATAATAAGTTGGACGCATCCAAAGACAATATACAAGAAGTAAGTGACAACTCTTCAACCATTTTGTTCATAATTTGATCAGATTTATGGCAGATATCTTTGATATTATTTAATAATATCTTTAAATAATTTATTGGTTTTATTCTTCTTCTACTTTTATAATGAAAATTGTCTTAAATAAGAGCTGATCCATAGTTATGACAGTTTTATTGATTACCGGCTTTTCTGTCAAACAATTGATTTCAATATTCATTTGTATTACAGTTTGAGGCCTCATATCTGTCGATATTATCTTCAGTGAAAGGAAGTCAACCGGAGAAGCAGTTGTGCTCTCAATTCATATCAAAATTCTTCGTTCATTTCCCCCAACACTACGACACAGCCATTGACGCACTCCTCGACCTCTGCGAAGACGATGACATCACTGTATACCTCAATATCTTAGACTTAATCTAAACATAAACTTTGTCTTCAGATCAGACGACATGCAATCAAAGAGTTGCCGAATATATGTCGCGAACGCAAAGAATATGTGCCAAAAATGGCTGACGTTTTGGCACAACTGCTCCAAACAGAAGATAATAATGAGTTAACGATTGTTAACCATTCGCTGACAACTTTAGCCATATGTGATCCAAAGGGCTTCTTCGGTGGTCTCTTCTCACAGATCATCGGCGGTGAAGATGTTGTCCGCGAGAGATCCATCAAATTCTTAAAGGATAGGCTTAAACTCATTCCTGCAGATACTCTCACCAAAGAAGTGGAGGAATGCTTTCTTGAAGAGAGCCGTAAAGTGATGGCAGACGTAACCAAAGATGAGTTCATCACTTTTATGACACTTCTAAGTAGTCTTAAGATATCTAAATCACTGGCCGGACAGCAGACACTCATGGATATCGTAAAAGAGCAAGCAGAACTTAATGACCCCTTTGACGTAAGTCTTGTCCTCACCATTTATTACATTAATTATCATTAAATACTATTCTTAGGCTTCAGATTTGGATTCAGCGGATAAGCTGTTGATGTCTATCAGACATGGAATACCCTTTTTCTCGGTATTGGAGACAATATTTATTCACTTATTAATATTTAATCTATTTTTAGCCATTCATACCTTCGACTGATTTTGTGAAATATATTTGCATTCAAGTATTGCCCGAATTGTCTCAAATGGAGACCAAACAGTCCGGAATAGAATTGGATTTTCTCCAATTATTGGCAGAAATGTCTCCGTTTGTGTCGCCGAACACCGACTCAATTGAAATCGAAAAGTGTTTGTTAAGAGTCTTTTCTAAACTCTTAGAATATATGCCGACTCCGCCTCCAATCATAGAAACAGATACGACGACAACCGCCACAAATGGCACCGACAGTGGACCGAGTCTTCAATTCTCACACATTGAATGTCTATTGTATGCATTTCAACAACTATGTAAACACAGCCCTCAGTTTTTATCAGATTCCCAGTCGGAACGGGTCAAGGACTTCAAAATTAGATTACAATACGTCGCCAGAGGTCTGTCATAAATGACAATACCCTGTATTAAACTTTATTTTCTTCAGGAGATCAGAGCTATATAACAAAATTGAGGAAATCCTTATCCGCTGTAAAGGGAGAGGCACTCAAGTCTGAGGATAATAAGCTTAAAGTGATGGCACTAAAAACCACAAACAATATCAATGTTTTGATTAGAGATCTATTCAAAAGTCCTCCAACTTTTAAGTCAAGTATTAACCTTTCGTGGAAACCCATCAATTCAAAAACCGTACCAATGAGTCCAACCATTGTTACTAAAACCCCAATCACTGTCACCACTGAAACAGAGACAAAGCCATCGAAACGACAGCCAATTACAGCACCTGAAGGAGCGTCCGAACCAAAAAAGGAGCGCAAAATATATGCACCCCCGGGTCTGACATTTATTCTAATGAATTTCACTAATTTTGATCTTTTTAACTCTTAGAGGGAAAATTCAGTTCAGGAATGAAAAGGAATTTCTCTTTTAATAACTCAAACAGAGGCGGAAGTAAATTTAGAGGTGGCAGAGGAAGAGGTGGTGGTTTTAGAGGTGGACGAGGGTATGGCCGAGGATTTAATCGATGGAGTAATTAAATGACTGACTAATCGACTGACTTTTAACTGATTAACATTAAATCTAATCATTTTTTTCACAAAATGTTTTAATTTATGCGTTTTTCCAACATTTCCTCCAATTTAGACAATATTTTTGAAGCGAATTATTATATATTTTGTTTCGATAAAATTTTTTACCGATTCTTTTCCACCAAAACATACATTTCAATACACTATTTGTTTGAAGTTTCGATTTTATCATTACATTAAATGTTTGTTTTAATAAGATTTCATTAAATAGTTTTAATTTGTATCTATTTATTGAAAGATTGGTTAAATTAATGAATGTTTACAAGAATTGTGATAAAAGTATAGGAATTAATTACAATTTCAGTCATATATTAATGTCAGTCTTCATCCAAACTAATGGCAATCATAAACATTAGCCCAAAACCGACAAACATTGCTATGAATTGTATTATTGGCGACAGTTTAGAGACTCTTTCCTTTTGTAAGATCTCGAAGAATACAATGTATATAAGAGTTCCGGAAGCGATGGCACTCAACAGTATTACTATTGGATTGATCTCACTATGAGTGTCCAGTGTTTGTTCGGCAATCATTACAGAAAATATGCCGATTGGAGACCATATAGAGAACAGAATCATATGAAAGACAACTAACAAAAAGTTGTGGCACTTTTCATATAACTCAACACTTATGATGAGTGCAATCATTAGTTTATGTGAAGCGATTGCTATAAACATTGTCCAGATTTCGTCGGACTCAGCTCTCACTCCAATTGATATGCCATCAAATACGGAATGTATGGAAAACGAGGCAATTATCACAAGTCCGTGAAGAAAACGAACAAGAAGTCTCTCCTCTAGTTGATGCTTTTCACCTTGCTCATCAGCTAGGATAAAAAGTAAGCTTTAAAGTAATTTGGGAAAAATGACTCAAATATTCTACTTAAAAGTTAATATAGTTTTTGAACGTTTAATACAAATTCTGTGAGTTTTTAAAGGATTTTTTTTAAATTCTTTGATTCCACTCCAAAATATAGTTATAGTGGGGTTATAAGTGGGGCAGTGCTTACAGTGATGATCGATCACAATAATGACTTCACTTCTGTGACTGTGCGCCCGATTCTGTCGATTGGAATCAGCATTAATTATGGCTGAAGTCTCGTCGAATTCGTCCTCATCTCTATTATTGTTATTATTGACAGTTGATTGCGATTCAGACTTTTGGTTATCGTTGAGAGTGTCTCCAACTGTCCTATCGTTCAATATATTTGTTTTGTCGTTTGACTCATGTTTTTGGCCAAGAAATGAATGCATAACCACTTCAGCCAAATATACAATAAAAAATCCGACACAAATAGCTATCTCTAGATATGGAAGACTCAGATCTTCAATACTTTTAGGGGTGTGTTCTTTGGTTTCGCCAAATATTGAATGGTTTGATTTGAGATATTTCTCAAAATTATTCCTCACTTCTGGTATCATATGAACCAAAACTGTAAAGAATAGTATCCCTCCGCCCACTTGTGTTATCACTTGAATGTAGAAATTACTGGACAGAATGGGTTCGTGTCCATCGCCGCCATTGTTCTTCTTATTCTTAGCATGACTTGTATTCTTGCGAATCCATTTCTGGTAGAGATATACCGGAACTGTTCCCACAACAAGTGTTAAGAAGAACAGAAGTGTTGCACTTATCGAACGAATTGCCGTTAAATTCATTACTGAAATAAAAGTGAATTTAATCAATAAATTGTTGATAAAAACCAAGTTTCTTATCAAACATGGAAGCTACCATGATCATTTATTATTAGAATATCAACTAACCTCGAACAAACCTCAACTTTATTATGCAATAAAGTAGCAAGAATATCTTTATAGTGATATTCAAAATAAAAGACTCATTATTTTAATTTTTTGTATAATTTTTCAATTTATTATAATTTATTACAAAAGAAATGATTCGACACTAAAGACATTAAAGTGTTAAGAGTCGGCACAATACACTTTTCCCAATATTGAACCTTGGTTAAATATAAGACTGATAAGTCTTTATTAAACTTTTGGCACCGGATCAATTAAAAATATTGCAAGATCATAAAATAATCATTAATCATATAAAAATCAGGGATTAATTACAGTTAAACCTATATAAGAGTCAACAGTTTAGAACACAAACTATTGTCTCTCATTTGATATCCTTTTATGTGAACACAAAAAACTTTCCCTCTTATAATGAGTGAAGGAATGGCACAGAATATGATTCTTCAATAGTTATGATTTTGAGATTCAAATTTCAAATATTTGTATTCAAAACATTTGATTATAAAAGAAATGTTTATTTATTTTCGATAGATTATTATCTTGGTCATATTATTTAGTCTATAAATAAATGGGAATTTTGTTGCATTTGTTGCATGTTCATTTTATTTAAACAAAAGATAACACTATTATTATCATTTTAAAGGAAAAATTTGCAATTCATTTGAAGTTCAATGAAATAAAATCTTACCTTAAGAGCAAAGAACACATTAGTTGGTATTAGAAGAAGTAGCAAGCACAATTAAATACAACATCAGCTTAAGTTACAATAATATCAATTAAAGTCAATAAAAATATTAAATCACAAAATAATTGATGATATCGTAGGAGTTCTCTCTTTTATGGGGTGTTTCACATGAGAATAGGGATTAAAACCAGTGCTAACGATAAATACCACTTCTATTCTGATAATTGATTGCAATAGAAATACAAACAAAACATTTAACTAAAACTTATTTACTAAAAATATTAAAGTTTAAGCTATAAATTAATCGACATATTTCACAGATAAGATATTATAAATAATCTAGGTTATTAATTATGTGGCTTGGGTGAGCAAGCAAATAATCATGACCAGGATGTTTATCAACTATTATTGATTGCAAGAGCATTAATAAACTTTCAAAACACACATTTTCAATATGTATATTAAAAATGATCTCAACTTGAATTTGCGCAATAAGTTAATCAGTTAACAAGGCACCACCACCACCACCAAGGTCTCTTTTATCAATAATCTATTATAAATTACTTTAATTCAAAATTTTTTTAACTTTGAATGATTTAAAAACTTTTATTTGTGAAATTCATTGAGAAAGATTGAAAATTATCAAGATGACCTTGATCGTTGTATTATTCAATAGCATAAAAATAGCCATAAATGACATATTAATTCAAACAGAATGAGTGAAAAAATCAAAAAATTATAAATAAAATCATAAGTTTATGATATAATTTTAGTTAATTCTAATGTAGTTTTAATATAATTTAATATAATATAATAAAATATCCTCGTTTATTGTTAACCATTTCCTTTTTAATGTGATAATTATTATGAAATCTGAGATCAATGAACAAAATGACAAACAAATCAATTGCTTAGAGTTTAACCCTTTAATAATTCAATTAAATTCTTGCTAGAGCACAATCAAGTAGCTATTGAATTTATTATAATAATTGAATTATACAAAATTAAACTATTGTGCAAGGTACAATTAACCAGCTAAACTTTAAAACAAAGAGCGCACAGATTTTAATAATTGAGAATTAGTTAACTTTTGGTTTAATTATTAGAATTTAAATGAATTCATATTAACGGCTAATATCTTGAGTCTTAAGACATGTCTTTTAATACAATTTCCAAAACAATTATAATTCTTATGATTTTGTGTGAAAACCTTATCCAAAGTCAACGACCCATTGATTACGTGGTCTGTTCTTACATCGATTCAAATAATAGTCGACAAAAGAAGTACTGTTTGGAAGAGAACCGACAGTTTTGCTGTTATGAAAATAGTTCAAAGAAAGTGAATGACAGTAATGAGAGGATCTCAGGTGTCCACTGCTGTGACATATATGAGCTCATGGATGAGAACTACGCACTCTTTTTGTCAAATCTATGCTTCCTTTCACTCAATATTCTTCTGCTTTCAATTCTTATATTAATGATCTTCACATCAATGATCTTATGCTGTATTCGATCGAAACCCAAGGATCCAATTAAGGCGAGTGAATCCCCAGCGGAGGTCATTGAGTCAAAGAGTCAGCGCAGCCCACCGTCTACTACTCAACGCTCACCACTCGATGATCAAGAAAAGAGTATTTCTTTAGATTCGAAGGGTTCGGTTGAGAGCGGTTCCCAAATTGATGACAAACACAACCAAAAACAGAGCACTCATGAAAAAACAAACAAAAGTCCCCCCAAACTGTTAAAAAAACAATTGATTAAAGTGTCGGAAACCAGCGGTAAATTCGAGAAAATGTCAGATAAGACTCCAGTGAATAGCAATGAAAAGTTCGACAAATTATATGAAGAACTCTATACTAATAATTGAAAATTATATACAAATTATAGTTAAATAAATTCAATATTTTTTCCTAATAAATACCGAATTTTCTCAATAAATAGTTCTGTGGTTTTAATGAAAAGTATATTAATTGATCTTGATAATTATCTTAAAGAATTTCAAATGTCATTTACTCGAAAATTGATTTAATAAACTTATCTATCAATCAATTAAACAAATATGGGTTTTAAAGATGACGTAATATATGTTTTGATAAATTAAAATTAATTTTTAAATGTTTTACTTAATGTAAAACAATGTTTATAAATACTAAGCAAGGACATTTATATAATATTGTTTTTCCATTAGCCTTAATAATTCAAATTCCAGGTTAACATGGTTAGTTTAAACTAAATTTTCACAATTGTTTTATTTCAGATTCAAAACAAAGTTTTCAAACAAGAGATCAATTATTGCAAACAAACCAATGTATGAACGATACTAATTTTCTATCAAGGTAAATTTATGAACAAGATCATCACAGAAAAAGTATATGGTATCCAAAGTCGAAGTGATGCTTTTATATTTTTCCAGAATTACCCTTCTCCAACCCAATTATAAAATAAAAACAAATGTTTTTAAGGGCCATTACCCTACACTTGGCCTTTTTTCAAAACCCTTACCCTTGAAATGTGGACTCTTTAAACTATTAAAAATTTTTAATCATAAAAAATTATTGCTTGATCCACTTATAACTCTTTTGGCAAGATATATAGTGGAGAATATATTAATTTGGTTACTCAATAATCAGATAATTATAGATTAAATCTGTTTAACGATTGAAATCAAATGATTAACAAAAACTTGGATTTCAGTAAAGAAAGTTTTAAAGGATTCACTATTTGAGGAAAACCAGACCCTTCGCGTAAAGCTACAAAACCCTGCCCTTCCCTAGACCCTAGACCCTAGAGGTTTTCCAGACCTTAGGGTCTAAGGGTTGAAAAGTGTAATCTCTAATCCAAAGTCTTGAATATAATTTATTTAAATTTAGAAGTAGAGGTAAAGTAATGAAACCAATTAAAGAGAACAGAATAAAACGCGATATCAGTACAGAAGACGACGAAACAGAAGATATAGAAACAGTTATATCAGATCCCAGAGATCACCTCAAGTTAGAAATGCATGATAAAAGTAAAGAAGTAAATTTCTTCTCAATAATGGAAAAATGGAGGGAACTACTGAAAAAACCACAGAAGAAGTGGAAGAAACCACCGGAGAAATTAGAGAAACTACCGGATAATTGGGAGAAACCACTGTATGAATACACTGATAAAAATTGTGGAATAAGAACTGATATTAGAGGAAGAATAGTGAATGGTAAAAATGCTTGCGAAGGAGAATTTCCCTGGATGGTTGCCATCTTTAAACATGGCGATCTATGGTGTGGAGGATCTATTTTCAACAAATGGTGGATTATAACGGCCTCACATTGTTTAATGAAGTAGGTTATACTCACTTTTGACCATGTTGAATTATAAAAATAACTTTAGATAAAACTTTGACCTAGTCTTCCAATAGATCCTAATGCCTACACTATAAGAGTAGGCTCTAATGATAGGAATAACGGAACATCTTATAAGATTAAAAAATTGATCATGCACGGAAGGTTTCACCTTGATGATATGTTCAATTCAGACATCGCTCTTCTGAAAGTGAACCGACCCATCAAATTCAATAATAAAGTGAACAGTATATGTTTACCTAACACTAGTTATGAAGAGCCAACAACAACCAAGCTAACAGTGACAGGATGGGGCGCAATCGCAACCCGTAACCTTGATCTTCCAGTATACCTGCAAAAAGTTACTTTAAACAGGATAAGTGATGGATCCTGTGCTAAGAGATATCTTTCTAAACCTTCTACTATTTATAAGTCACAAATATGTACTCTATCTGTTGGTAAAGATGCTTGCCAGGTTATAATTAACATGTTTATTTTCATTTAAATATATTGAATTTAAAGGGAGATTCTGGTGGACCCGCTATTGAGATACAGAACTCAAAAGCAGTTCTAATAGGAATCGTATCATACGGTTCAAAGTGTGCTGGTTTGTAATTTACTAACTATGGTAATTTAATTATTAATATTTACAGGATTCTTTCATAGACGGAATGCCTGGAGTTTACACTCAAACATCTTATTTTCTCAATTGGATTAAGACCCAATTAGAGCAAGATAAAAACGAACAAAAAAATTAACTTCTTATTGACAAGATCATAACCAATGATAATAAGCTTGTAATTATTTTTAAAAAATTCAATTAAGAAAAAATATATTTTCTTCTAAAGTAAAGATATTTTTCTTTGAAATTAATAATCAAATTATTTATAAAACAATTGAATTAATAAATCACTATTTAATAAATTAATATTAAAACAAATATTTTTAAAGATAACAAATGTTATATTAAGTAAACACTGAAATAAATATGCATCTATTCTTGCTATAATATGACATGAAATATGAATTATTGTAGTAGATAATATGCATTTATATGCAATTAACACACTGGGAGGAAGAATCGGATCTCTAATAATGAGAATGCATAGCATTTATATATAACGCTTGAAGTATAAAGTATTTGGTATTTTTTAAACTGTGTATTAGGTTTTAATGCTTATATAATACATAGTTTAAAAGTACCAAATCTTTTTAAATACTTCTAGCGTTATATATAAATGCTATAAATGCTTATTATTAGAGATACGATTCTTCTTCCCAGTGTGTTAATTATAAAAGTTATAAAATTTAATTTTTTAGGCAAAAATAAGCTAAAACTCATATGAGATTTGACTTAACTGAAATAATTTTTGAAAAATCTCAAATAAAAAATGATATTTTAGAGAATATTTGTTAGATTAAATTGATTAAAAACAAAAAATGTTAAGAAACAATTTTAAAAACTTTTATTTGCTAAAAAAATTAAAAATAATTCTATTTTTAATAAAAAAGTTTTCAAACCAAGATTATTATATTATTCATTCAGTCAATTGAAATACAAAATTCTGCTGATCTGTTAATTTTGAGTAATTTATTTGAAATTGTGGTCAAAATATGATATAACTTTGATATAATTTTAATTTTACATCATCTCTTCATCTCTATATATTGGTGGTGATGTTGAATTCAATACTTAAAACAACTTTCACTTTTTTTACTGAACTCTTTATATTAACATTTTATTAAAGTTATAATAATTTCGATTTTTTAAAAATGTTTTCACAAAACATCTGAAAATTATTATGTAATTTTCATTTTTTCATTAACTATGCACTAAAACTTTATTATATGCAATAATCCATTCAAATAAGCAATTATATATGCATTTATGCATTTAAATCTTTTGTCATTATCTTATAAATCATAAGTTATGATTAGATAAGATGTTGAATCAAATTTTTAATTAGAGTTACCTCTAAAACAATGCATTTATGCAGTTTAGAAGTCTCTAATAATAAGTTATTAATGAGTTACCGTATTTACGCGATAAATAGTTCTTTTGTTTTAATGAAAAGTATGTTAATTATTCTTGATAATTATCTTAAAGAATTTCAAGTGTTATTTATTAGTAAATTGATTTAATAAACTTATCTATCAATCAATTAAACAAATATGGGTTTTAA
>JAQFZL010000572.1:0-14746 GCA_034695685.1 Galumna lanceata
GATATCCCTTCGGAACCAAAAAATTGTTGTATAAAAATGCAATAAAAACCTTACCCACTCCTAGGTTTTCATATTATTCAAGCAAGGACCTCGGACATATTTTTATGAATACTAGGCCTAATAAAGATTAATTTTTTAAATTATTTATTTTATTTATTCTGAAATCGACTCAAGAGCTAAAATCGATAAAAATGAATAAGATCAGCGTTTTTTATGTTTAGTTAATTATATTAATTTTGATTAAAACATTAAGTTTTAAAAACATTAAATAATATTTTTCATTTTGTAAACAATATATTTTTTGAGTTACTATGTCCAAAACTCGAGTAAATCTTACAAAATTATAATTTAGGCTTAAATTCATTTATTAGTTTAACTGATGTCCTTATGATTATTGACTTTTAATAATTGAAAATTATTGTTGCAGGTTTATTTATACAAACCTGTAGAAATGATTCAAAGAAAAATTAGACTTTTTGAAAACAATTGAGAATTAATTAAAAAGAACTAATTCTTTTCAAAAAACTTATATTTTATACAAATTAATACAAAAAAGCTTTTGTTTCAAATAGGCTCTTACACATTAAATAAACTTTTATAGGCTCTAAAAACTTTTGTTAAAATGACCTTTATTTAATATGTGTCCGGTGAAGATATTAGGTCTCAGGACCAGCCTATGAATCGTTACAAAAAGGCCCATAGGCTGAATACCGTTCTCTACTTATGAGTAAAGCATAATTTATAGGTTTCTTTAACTATATTAGGGGTTCATGGTATGTCGATTCTGGATGTGCACTGGGCATATCTCGAGGAATATTTTATAAATATAAATAACTATTTTTAATAACTATTTTGCCTGTTTTTATTAACTATTTAGGTAACTATTTTGATGAAATTAAAAACTATTAGTTAATGCTTTAGTTATAACTTATAAGTATTATTTGTGAACCTTTTCTTTGATAAACAGCTTTCATATTAAAAACAACTGATGGAAGTTTGTGTCAAATATGATGATAACAATGGTATATGAAATCTAGACTTTCCATAAGATTTCATTTCAGTTTGAAATAACTTAAAGTTTAACCAAAAAATACATTTGGGGATAACCAGGACTGGTCTAAAAATTTTATTACAATAAATTCAATAAGTCATAAAAACAATAAAATTAATATTATTTATCAGATATTTTTAGATTAATTTATTTAAGTCTATTATTTAAAGGGAATTTTTGAGCCAATTTGATAAATGTTTGATAAAAGTACCAGGAAAATTTATTTTCAATCATTAAAACATAATATGAAAACTCCTGGCGATGTCGGCAAATGTAAATATTTTTTTATATTATCCCGCATTTACTTTCGTAGAGATTACTCTTCTTTTGTTGGTTTCCGAATAATAAAAAATTTTAATCGACTTTTTTTCACAATAAAAATAAGTGAAGGAAAGGAAAACAATCAACAATTCTATTGGAAAACGACATAACATTTGAATATTTCTTTTCATAAAATTGTTTCACACTTTCGTAACTTTAATTTCGATTCAAAACAAATAATAATAATATATGAAAAAATGCAAATTGAGCTATACTTTCATATAAGCATCGGATTATATGTGATTCAAAATATGAGCCATAATTATAGCCATTAAATGTTAGAAACTTTCAAATTTAACACAAAATAATTTAACGAAAATTGTTTTCATAATATAAGTTATTTTATATATTTTATTCATAAACAGTAATCACTAGTATTTCTTAATGTTGAAAAGTTGACCATGGTGATACAACCTAATAATTTTACTGTAGAAGTGATTATCAAAGGGTAATTTTTTAAAAGAATAAGCATGGTATTTGTTCAAAAATCTTGATTTAAAATCCGATACAAACTTATATAACCCATAAAATTTCAAATACCATTACATCAAAGATAAGGAAAGCCATCCTTTCAACCATTCAGAACATTCGCCAAATTCTTCAAATTTTTGAATATTTTAGCGAAACTCATGTTTTGAATTTTATTGTCTTTTTTTTGGTGAGAATTGTAGTATTAATTCACTAAACTTGAACTTATTATTTGATATATATATTTGTTGCCGAAAAAGACTTATTTCTGATTAATTTGTTTTTTCTTATTATTATATTGACTTCAATAACAAATTTTATTCCAAAGGCTTTAATCATTGGTTTCATCAGAATTTTTATTAAACTCTTGTTTTGCTTTTGTTTTGCTGTTGTATTGACCCAAATATTGAATTCCAATTGAGAAGTGATTTTAATTTTTATCTCAAATCTCAATAATAATAATTTCTAGTTTAATGAAAGACAAACATAATTATGATTGTCCTGCAAGTTTTTTCCACCCTATTTTGGTGGACAAGAATATTTGGGTGACTAATATTACAACTCTTCACTACAACTTCTTATAATAATTAAATTTCATGTTTCCAATGATTAAATAATTAAATTCAAATTAAAATAGGAATAAATTTTCTTTTATTAATGGTTTGGACAACACTTTCTAATTTTTTTAATAATTTCAATTCAAAAGTACCTTGAAATAATCCAATTCTTAAATAGTTATGATAGATAATTATTCAAGCGATGCATAAATGCTTTTTGTAATGATTTTATTATACTTTCGATTCAAATATTAATATTTATTCAATTAAGACATGACTCGAACTAATGATTATAATTTGGAAAATACACCGAAACAGCGAACAAACAATTGGTTAAAATTATCCATAATTTTCTCCATTGAATTTTATGACTAACAATAAGATAATAAAAAAATTTAAATTAGTTCTTAAATCCCATTTCACTGACAAATAAATTGATGATTGTTTCCACGGAATCCGTAATTAATGATAAATAAATTATTGTTTAATTAAAATTTTCATACTTTCTTTGTCCGACTAATTATTTATCAAGCAAAACTATTAAACTTAAATAACTTGGCTCTTAAACCCTTCATCTTTCAGGAAATGTGAAAGTAATGACATTTTATCGGATTTTATTTCGTTTGTATTTTATTATTTCCGAATTTAATGACAATTCTTTATCAAAATTATGATCAAGCAACAATTTTGTCAAACAAAAACAAACTTTTTGAAATACTTTTACTCAAGGCTTTTAGTCATATAATCGAAGACAATTTGGATCAATTGAATCGTTTAATAGTCACTAATGAAATGAACTTTCGATTCTGTGGTCTATATTTCATACAAAACAACGTTAGAGATGTTCCGGATCTTTAGTTAGTTAACAGGAGCCAACTTTCTTAGAAATCGACCCGCGATCTCATCAATTATTATTCATCTTTTTTTGATTCAAATCCTTTCAAATTTAATTATAAAAGCAATGAAAGTATAGCCATTAACTATTAACCATTAACCTGGTCAATCTTTTTTCTTTTAATACTATAGAATTAAGTTTCAAATTTGCTTATCTCATGGTTTGTGAGCTCTCATGGTTTATAAAGGATTCAATTGATATGAGGTCTTATAATCTATATATAATTAATACATATTTTAATTTATAAGTTGTGGAACGCTATAAGAAATTTAAATGAAAGCGTTATCTAGCAATTAATGTTCAAATATAGTTATTTAACTCATACCGGAAATAATGAGAAATAGATAAGACTATTAGAATATTTTCCTCTTCTGAATGAAAATTAGGGCGTCTGTGAAAAATATTCTGAGTATATATACTGAATCCACATTTTAAAAGGGAAACATTCATTACGTAACGACTCTTATCTAATATAAATCAATTAAATTTTTAAGACAACATTAACTCAATGAATATGATCTGAATCTGAATAAAACTGTTGTTTTCGATACAAAACAATCATAAATTACAACAATAATAATAAATATTTAAAAATAACAAGAATTCAATGCATTTATAAAACATTGTATTGATTATAACGTGACTTCAATAAATTTACCTTAACTTTGACTAAGAACAGACTCATTCATATTTAAAAATATTATTTAAATTATAATAACAGACCAATATTTTATTGTATCTCATTATGTTTAGGACCTGTTTTAAGGCCTTAAACTAATTTTAATTCTGAAACAATTATCTCTTAAACTAATCGATTGAATTTTATGAGATTTAAATTAGACTCAAATCATATAATACTCTATAGTATAGAGTCTATACTATCCGTGATGTCTGTCAAACAAGTTATGTATTAATAGTCTAACTCTTATTAGTTTCCAAAATGGGTTTTACTACTAAACTATTTATTACATATTTTATGTGAAATATTAGCCATAAACGTGAACATAATTGTGAACATTTGCTATAAATGTGATCAAACGTGTGTTCAGTGGATTATTTGTAGCGTTTTATGAAGAATTTATTCTTTATTTAGAATTAAGCACCATGGTCATTGATCACTTATCAAACTGTGCTTTACAATTGTGTATAACTAATTTTGAAGATTTAAGAAATAACAACAAAAACAAAAACAAATGTTTTATCGTTTGTAATAAAGTGATGACAAAATCAACTTAAATGAGATTGTCTTCAATAAAAGGATTAATTATTGAAAAACGAGTCCAAAACCAATAATAATAATATTTAAAATAATTGCTCTTTAAATAAGTTTACTACTTTATGAGTGTTTCAAGGTAAAGTGAGGCTCCTTGTACTTCTTAGTCTATTGAATTGATCATCTTGCTAACAAATATATTGGACTTTAGCTTTGGGTAATTCTTTGGGCATTGAATCTATTAAAATGATAGTAATATAATTAACTCATTTCTAAAAAAATAGTACATTTTTTCCTCAATTCTTCGATTTATCCTAACTTTAAATTAGACTCAACACAAGTGGTAATCACTGAATGATCAGAATCTTATCAAAACTGTGTCACTACTAATGTCTTCTTATATTCTATTTGTTTGACCAATTTTATTGAACAAGATCAATTTCTTAACGTGAATTAGCTCATTACTAATTGCTCTTACAGTTACTCAACTTTGAAAGAGTGTTTAACACTATTTTGAATATTTAAAGATATGATTAATTATTTAAATTAAATGCTTTAATCAATTTCTCAAGAATTCAAGCTTTGATACAAAAGTAGTTCAAATATATGATCAAACAATTTATGTTTGTTTCTAATAATAAATAAAATAAGCAAGGATAGGTTTTGTAATAGATTTTTTGAAATTATTAGTTTTATTAGAAATTTTTTTACAAAACTTTACCAAAAATGAAACATAAAATTTTTGCTTGTTAATTATAGTCTCTTATTGGAATAAGTAATAAAACTGAATAAGTAATTATTTATTCAGTTCAAAACATAGCAATTCTCAGACAATATTTTGTTTTTATTAGAAATTAATGGAAAAAATAGTAAAAAAATATTAATTTTTAATGAAAGGATTTAAACATTAAATAATTGAGCCTTAATTTTGATGCAATTCTGATAATACGTTTCAATTGGATTAACGTTTCATTGGATACTCTTTGAAGTAAAAGACTTTGAGCGACAAAATCCAAAGGAGATAACCTGTTATACGAGTGGAAAGTTATTCTTAAAACTTAACGGTATATATATATTGAGAGGATAGTTGTGTCGACGAATGTGTGTTTCAAATGACTAATAACTGAATTATTTTTACTTTTCATTCGGTTTTAAAGGCTTTTGAAATAAAAAGGATTTGATTTGAATATTTGGTCTCCAATCGCGAATCAGTGCCTGTTTTTTGTTCTTTTCTGTTAAGGGTGTGAACCACTTATAAAAGTCCAATAATTATGGCTTTCCTCACACAGACATTGTCTTAAGGTATCTTTTGCAGGGCTTGAACTAAATTTCTCTCACCGACTACTCTATCCTCAAAATTCTGTGCTTTCCGTCACAGTTGAAAAGTGAGGAGAACTGAGTGGTTATCTATTAGAGCTGTGCCTCTCTTTTTATTTAATAGTTTAAATAGTAGTTAAAATTAATTATATTTAATGTTTTTGTATTAATATTTTTGAAAAGAAATGGAAAAGTTATTATATTTCGTCAAAAATATTTTATTAGTTTTATTAGTAAGTTATGTCTGTAGTGCTGTTCCATCGATTGATTCATATGAAAATGTGATTGTTCACAATTCTCAACCCTCTTATACTTCATCAAAATTAACTGCATTTGAGAGCAGTCCTGAGAATTATATCACATCGATTGGCGCCAAATACGACTCTCATAGGGAATACTCATCTGAATTGGCTTCAATTTACACCAAATACCTCAATAGAGTGCAATATGGGGCACCTCAGTGTGATTCACATCCACAATCGTCTTCACTCACCGATGAAGACCTCCAGGAAGCCATGGGTTTTGCCAATCAACAGATCCAACTCTATGAAAATGCTAACCAACAGTATCTGGCAATCGATCCCCGAGGACTCAACTTTAGTGCTTATATTTTTGGAGCTGTACTTCAATCGAGATTTAATGAATTTACCACTCAATACCTGATGGGAAGGTGAGCATGTTTCATTTAAATAAGGCAAACACTCAAAAGCTTATGAGCCATCACTAACTTTCTTTGATATAATTTTTATTTAATTCTATTTATTTTATTTTTGACTTTTTTCTGTCAATTATTGTCATTTCTTCAGATATTTGATGAATGATTTGATCCTAAAAATTAGATCAAAGAATTGTTTGAAATCAAAGGTAATTCAAGGCTTAGGTTTTGATTGGTTTAAGAATTCAAATAATAATTTAATTAGTTTTAAGATTAGATTTTGACGAAACAAAAACAAAATTATTGTTAAAAATTATTCAAATTTTATTCGAGATTTTATTTTTACATCACTTTTAAAGGCAAATAAATAATTTTTATGCTTTTAAAGAAATTTTCATTAGAAATATAAATGAATTATTAGGAAATGGAATAATATTTTCAATTGCGAATAATTTTCATAATAAATTGAATCTAGCACAAATTAGCAAAAATTCAATTAATTATACTTTTATATTAAAACTTTCATTAAAAGCAAACCTTTAGTATTAATGTCAGCAAAAATCAATTAATTACACAAAAATATTATTAAAATAATTAAAATTTAAAGGAATGACAAAAAATGTAATATAAATCGGATTAACTCATAATTCTTAGGATTGTCTTTTCAGTTGAGATTTTTCAAGTCTAGACTCAGAATCTTTAGTGAATGAATTTATCGATAGATTAGGCATTGATTAGACGCCCAAATGTTAGTAAATCCAGAATTACGTGAAATGAAAAACATATTTTTCAAGATTAAAATCATTTTTATGAAAATAAGACCCGGAGCAATGGTTTTTGTCTTTATGAAAAAAATTCAAATTTGTTTGTTTGCGTTTTTCCCAATCATAAGAGAAATCAATCGATTTGTTAAAATCGAAAATCAATGCATTATCTGAACTGATATCGCCTTCAATAGGAAAAACCCCTTAAGTGTTAAGCCCTTTACGAGCTGAGCCTTAAGAGTGAATTTTAATTATATTAATTAATATCTAAATAACATTAAGCTCTGATCGCTTGAAAAATAATAACGAGAAAACTTGATCACAGGTTTCCTACTGAATGCCTGTGAACTAGATTATGGTCGGCCCAAATCGATAAAAATAATATAACAGAATTGATGTCTTAAATATTCAAATTTCAATTTATTCCAGAAATAAGAGTGAAAACACATTCCGACTATTATTTTAAATTCAATTCAATTGTCTTATAAATTGTACGCAATTAGTGTTTATTCAAATTTTATTATAATTAAACTTTTATTTAAATTATGGGCTCATAATTATGTGATTAGAGTCCTGTCATTCAATAGTCTAGACCTGAATCTTCTGCCAAAACATTCAAAACCTAATTTTTCTTCTCTTGAGAGCAAACTTTGACTTCAATTCATTACTGGTTTTACTTTTCTATGAAAAAAGTTATTATTTTTGTTTCATCTAATCGTCAACTTTTCATAAAATACTTAATTTTGAACTATAGTTGAATCTAATGATCAAAAGTGTTATTAATTACATTAAAATTAATTTTTATCAGAAATGAAAACCAATAATAAATTAGTGATAAAAAAATTGGAAAAAACTTTTACAAAATGGCATTAATTTAATTAGAGATCATTTGGTTTAATAATTTCGACTATTTATCTATCATTTAAGAGCAAATCCTATTTGTTTTGAATACCAATTAATAAAAAATTCCCATCAATTAAAATTGACCGAGTTCATTTGACTTCCTTTATATGCAGACATTTAACAAAAACAGCAAAAATATATCGATTATAAAAGTTTGCAAAAAATTTAATAATTATCTGAAAAAATAGGTTTGTATTTCATCTGAAACTTATATTTAGAATTAATTCTTTAATTTATGATAAAATCATTCAAAAAGTACCAAATCGTATCTTTTCTTAAGAAAAGTTTTTTTTATTTGCAAAGAGTATTAAAATGTAATAAAATAAATATAATGAGTAATGTTAATATTTGTTGCTAGTTCAATTTCAATTTTTTATTACAAGGTAGTTTTCGTTATTTAAATTGCAAATCTATTGCCTATCAAAGATTTTATCGTGACTTATGAAGGACTTGTTCTTAAAGTTAGTTACTTTTAGTGAATATTTGGCTCATCACTAGTTAATGGGATTTTACATTGAATCTGATTGAATGGCACTTCTTTTAGAATTACATAATTTATTAAACCATAAAACCACTCATCCTTTTTTGAAATCCAACTTTTTCTCAATTCCTCATTATTTCTAATTATTTCTAATTTTCCTCAAATATATACTATTTATTCGAATGACATATAGTCAACGTATGCTATAAATGGTTTTAATTTGATTTTATAGATTTTTTTCTTAAGAATATTATATAAACTTTTAAAGTATTGAATTCCAAATATTATATAAATAATTATTAATCATTTGTTTAAATAGTTTAGAGTTTTATTTATTATTCGCTATTTTGATAAAATGATAGATAAATTATTTTTTGATTAATGAGTTTTTAAAAATTTTAATATAATATTAAATACCAATTAGAAAATATTGACATAAAATAACAAAAATATCCCTCATTTGGTTATTGAAGAGTTTCAATTCGACCGAATGGTGCGACACTTTTTCATGACTTTGATCTCAAACTAAAATAATTTTTTTTTTCAATCTTTGACTGATCTTATCCTAACTATTAGTTCAAAAATTCCATTTTCTATGAATATATGGTGTGCTATATCTGTGTATTAAATCTTTGTGTTAGAACTGATCCATAGATTGTTAGCATTAAATTAATTTCGAAATTTATTGAAAAATCGCTAAAAGACTGAATTCTAATTATTCAGAAAATGTATCAGTCGTTTGGATGCAGCCGTTGTTTTGCCAAAAATAGGAACTCCAGTCAATAAAAACCAAGAATACTGTAATCTGAACCGTCCCTCTTCTAACGACATTAAATGCGACCCCCATTACAAATACCGACTTATGAATGGCCGCTGTAATAATCTGAAGAACACCAATTGGGGCTCTTCCTTCCACTGCCACAGAAGACTTCTTCCTCCAGACTTTGTCGATGGAATCAACAGACCTCGAGCCGGAACAGATGCTCAGCCACTTCCCAGTCCTCGTCTTTTGACGGAATTCATTATGCCTGACATTCCACAACCCGATGAGAAGAGGACGGGAATGAATATGATGTGGGGACAGTTCATGGTTCACGACAACTTCAGAACTATCCAGAACTTGGGTCTGGCCATCAACTGTTGTTTAATCCCAAATGTGACCGTTCATCCCGAGTGCGTTCCCATCACAAACTTCCCTCAAGACGAGGCCACCCGTGCTTTCAATAACCAACAGTGTATTAATACCGTCAGATCCATCTCTTGTAATACTTGCAGTTTAGGTAAGACTCTCTTTATTTCACTCATTTTCCCAAATAATTAACACATTTTTATTCTCAAATTTATTCTAAATTTTTTTTTTGAAACTACAGATTAAATGATCATAAAATGAAAGAAAAAAGTTATGAATATTAATAAAAAATGAATTTACACGATATTAAAGGATAATTATTAGTCTATCGTTTAATCAAAACAAAGTTTTCGGGAAATTCTTATTTGTTTAGTATTTCTCAAGACATGAGTCACTAATTGTTCTTCTTTTTCATTGTTCTCATGTTTCCCATTATATTTGAATTGATTTTAATTCAATTTTCACATAATATTCGCCGTTAATTAGAAGTGAATTGAAATTTAAATATATTTTGTAATTTTATCCTCAAAAATATGATTGATGTTAAAACTTAGTGCTTTTATTCATTAAACTTAGAACTTAATATTCAATTAAGACTTTTGGAGATAATTAGTAATAATTAGTGAAAATTATTCAACAAAAAAAGAAAAGAAAATAATCTAACCTTTGATTATGAAATGGAAATATAAACCAAAATTTTTAACTTGAAGTTAATTAAATATTAAAATGAGCAAGGTGCACACTATGAATTTTTAAAAATAAATCTTATTTTACGCATGACTTCCTTTAAAATGAAATAAAACACATTATTTTTGATTAAAGGACCTCGAGATGTGTTGAATGTGGCCACACAAGTGTTTGATTTATCCAATCTTTACGGCGGAAATTTGATTGACGACACTCTAACTCTTAGAAGTTTCGTTAAGGGTATTCACTCTCTTATGTCAACTCTTTCTGAATATTCCTTTAATTATTCGTAATTTGATTAAAAGGTTTGATGAGAGGATCGCTTGACGTCAATGGCAATGAGACTCTTCCAGTCAGACGACTTCCCAAAGAACAAGACACTTTGGATCTTTCTCCTTGCAATGAACCCTTGGACAACCCTGAACTTACTTGTTATCACAGCGGTGATGGTATTAGAGGTAACCAACAGCCAGGAATTAACTCAATCCACACGATAATGAGAAAGAGACATAATCAACATGCTAAGGCATTGGCCCACATAAACCCCCACTGGGACGATGAAACTCTCTTCCAAGAGGCCCGGTATGTCTGTCCTCAAAATTATCAATATTTGCGGAAATTATCACATTTTAAACACTGATAATATTGGAATAACTTTCCCTTTAATTAATGCAAATATATTTATCATATTTTGGGAGAGTTTCAAGTTTTTCAACACTCGCTTAAAGGTCTCAACAAATCGTTTTTTTTCATTCAAAACAAGATTAACTCATAAATATTTGATAAACGGTTTGTGTTTGAAATTCAGAGCATTTGTTAAACATTAGTTTCCCCTAATTTTTAATTCAATATATTTTTAATTTAATTTTAAATTTTTGGAAATTTAATAATTTGAATAGAAGTTGATTTTTATATTATCAGATGAAACGTGAAATGTTTTTTTTTGTGGTTAACCTGTACTCCAACTCCTGCAGACCTGTGCTCTCTATTTTGCCAAAATAAATGACATGAATATCAGACATAAGATGGGGATAACCATAAGTTTTTGGACTTTTTCTCGAAGAATTATAGACACTGTTATTCAGTACAAACATAACTTGCATTTAATGAACGTCAGACCAGAAGGCATATGAAATGATATATTACTAATTGAAAAAAAATGTGTCAATAGATTATTCTCAATGAATGGAAAGTTTGAATGAAGGCTTTTTTAATAATACAATTTCAGTATTATTTCTTTAATTAATTCCCGATTAATAATGAATGAAATCATTGTTTTCTAGAAAAGACTTAACAAAATTTTTAGTCATTTTTGTTATTGAGAGTGATTTCAAAAAAAAAACTATTTATTCAAAACGTCTAATCTTAAAGTTTGATCAAATTATAGCCTAGAGTGAGTACTGCTAACAAGTGCATTCTAGAAAGTTTTCCTTGCGTTTAAAATTAGAGCTCATTTTAAAACCTGAAATTCAAACAAAAATTTTTTTCAAAATAAAGTTAAAAATTCTTTTACAGACAAACGGAAAGAATATGAAAGTTATAATTTAGTTCAACTGATCTACAATTCAATGGAAAAAAAATTGAAAAAAATAGCGAAAAGTAATTTCTTGATTGGATTTCAAGGAAACCCAATGAAAGAGACCCATAAAAACATATGAATTGCCCCAAAAATTTACTACAATTTTTAGATCAACGGTTTTGATAATAGTTTAACACACAATGCTATCATTGTTGGTCTATCGGGAGTTGGCCGTGACCTCATGCTTGTCATCATTTGATCACTTTTTTATATCTTTTATTGAGTTTTTCCTGAAATTTCAATCCCTTTAAAAGAGATATGAATTGAATCTAATGTTTAATAAATGCTTTGTTTAATATATGATTACAGAATAGTTGAGACAAATGTTATCTCTTTCGAGGTTAGCTTTGTTTGCATTTTCAAAGAACTTTTTGTTTTATTATTCACTGAACACTAATTTTTCATTTTTTTGTTACAAACTTTGATCGATAAAAACGACTTTTTATATGATTTTAATCATTTTAAAAATCGTTCAAAAAATAATTGAAAATTTCTTAAATCATAGAAAAATCCTAAAGACTTTTCAATGAAAAGTTGCGAAAAATATTATTAATTAAAAAATTTTAAATTATGTTTAATCCAAAAGATTAATTAACGCAATATTTTCTTTGAATTTTACATTAGAAAAAGTTGCAAGTTTAACAAAATAACTGTTTATTTAGCGATTGTCGTGATTTAAGTTGATTTATACCAATGTTTTCATCTTTTAAATTTCATAACTCTTTTGGGAATTTAGAGATAAATTAAAAAAGTTAAACAAATGTTTAAATTATTAATTTAATTATTTCATGATTTTGACATCAGTTAAGACATTGAACAAAAAAATCGGTTTTCACCTCATTTTAAAGATGGAAATGTATTTATCAAAGTTTTAATTTAATTTAAAATGAAATCATTTCCAAGAATACTCTTATAATCTTTTATTTATTAATTATAATAATTATTGAATTGTTCAAGGCGAATTTTGGTTGCTGAGACCACCAAGATCCATTACGCTGAATATATGCCATCAATTTTGGGCGAAAAATTGATGGAATATTTTGATTTAAATGTGAAACACGACGGATATTCTCATTATAACCCAAAGACTGATCCATCAACCATTCAAGCTGTGGCTGTGGCCGCCCTTCGTATGGGTCACTCACAGATCTTCTCTAAATTCAATGTCATCGGAAACGACAAATTTTATGGACAGACCTATAGTTTTCTATTGAGAAACAAATTCTTTGAAATGTCTGACATATGGATGGGAAATGTATGTTACCTTTCATTCAATTTGAATATTAAGACTTGCATTTATTAATAGTCGCAAGGTATTTTGAGAGGTCTCATTGAAGCCGAACCCGACAACAAAGTCGATCCTTTCATCGTTACTGATGTCAAAGATTTCCTTAACTTTAACCCCCGAACAACTGTCAATAGTCACGGAAATGTCATAACTCAGCCATCAGTTATTGATTTGGCCGCTATTAATATTAACCGTGGTCGTGAACACGGAGTTGCTGGATATATTTATTACTTGGAGTATTGTACTGGTGTTCCCATCAAGGATTGGTCAGATCTGAAACAATTTATTCCCGCCGAGAGATTACAACGATTGCAAACCGTCTATCGGTTTGTTTTAAACTAATAATATACAAAACAATTGAATGATTGACTCATTTTTAAATAATTTCAGAGATATTAATGACATCGATTTGTTTGTGGGCGGACTCTCTGAGAACCGAGCATTTGGTTCAATATTAGGACCCACTTTTGCATGTCTTAACGGAATCCAATTTCATCACTGGAAATATGGCGACAGATTCTACTTCGAACACGGAGGAGAAGCTGGATCATTCAAGATTGGTACTTTTAATGGTTATTCAATTGAATGATAACTAATTGTTTAATTTGTATTAAAGAACAACTGAATAACATCCGACAGGTCTCTTCATTGGCCAACCTTTTGTGTAAGACAACATACTTTGAGTACGTTCAGGCCAACCCTCAGTTCCGTGCCTCAGAGCACAACCCGAAAGTTCCGTGCAGTGCATTCGCTGAAATTGACTATTATTTGTGGAGCGAAAGCGGACACTCAATACCCGATTGGAAAAAGAAATAGATTTTCAGTAAAGAATTTGTAAATTTTTTTTTTGAGTGAGATTTAGATGAAAGTGTTTTGAAAGTATTCATCATTTTTTTTGTTGAAATTTTGATTCATTTATTTGAAAATAAATTTTGAATAGAATTTAGAATTTATTTTCAGATAATTATATAATTAATTCAGAATTTTTACCCCTTTTTTTGTTGTTTTATATACAAAAAAATAATATAAAAATTGAAATGCGATTATAAAAAATAAGGTAATTGTGAAACAAAATTTCATTTGTTATTTATTCATAATTGTTCTTAGCTCTCATTATGTCTTTTTTATTGAAAAGTTGTATTGAATTTGTATCTTATGCTCTCTATATAAGAATCAATTATTTTACTGATTTTTTTGCAAAAGTATTAAATTTTATTTAAAATTATTTAATTTGAATACAAGAGAAAAGGTTTAAATAGTAATCTATGTTTAAAAAGGTTTTCGTTCGCATGAATTCATATTCAAAACTATTTTTATTGTTTAATATTAATTATTAATTAAGAAATTTAGTCATCAGAAGAGTATAAACAAAATAATCTCATTGATTTGATTAATTTTATATAATTTCCCCAAAATATCTAAGTTTATTGTTTGTGTT
>JAQFZL010000573.1:0-14742 GCA_034695685.1 Galumna lanceata
TAAACATTTTGTAACTAATTTTCTATAGAAATAAATGTCTTGAAATGAAATATTGAATATCGCGTAACTAAACGCCAATTCCTCGCCGTTCCTGTGGTTGAGGCGATCCGACTATAAATTAATAGTGCCATCAATTTCCGATAAAAGTCTAACCGCGCACTCATACCCTCTCTTAATGTATTTTCAGTGAAGAACAGACCCGAACTGTTTCTCAAAGAGCGGCTCAAATCGCGTGCTATCAAACATTTGTTTGAAAGCGTCAAAACTCATATTTAAAGGGATATCTTAAAGGCTATACCTGTGCGCCAAAAATAATACGAATATTTTCTCTCGATAAACACTAAATAATCTAGCATGAGCAACATTTGTTTGTGTCAGTGCATCAGCTAATTTGACCAGTTTCATTTTATAATTTCTGGCTCAATAGCTGCCGGCGCTCTCCATCTCCACCACTAATTGACTCATTTTGTTGACTGTCAGAAGAGATGGCATTTATTCGCGCAAATGATCCGAAAAATACATATTTTTTGAAAAAAGTGGGAATTCACTCAAATTTGAAAATAATTAAAGAAAAAAAATTGACGTTTATATCAGTGAAATCAATTTCGAACAATAAATTTGAAGCAAAGGTTATTAATATTTTGTCAAAACCAGTGCCCCAATACTATTACATCTGAATTTTAGGACAAAAATATTTTTGGAAATCTCTTTTTTTTCATAATTTCTATAGAAATGAATTAATTCAGAGCACAGACCCGACTCGACATCACTGGTCGTGACTCAGAAGATATTAATTTTGTGTTTAATTAATGATAGGAAAAGAGAGAAGAGTAGAGAAGAGTCAAGAATTTAATGAATAGATATTCAGTTAATAGATGTTAAGGAAACAAAGTATTCTGAAATATATCAAGATTAAGATGAGCTTGATCAATTAAAACTAAAATAACTCTTTATATTCTGGGCATACATTCCATTGAATTCAATGAAAAATTAAGAAAACGTTTACTTCGAAAACGTATACAAATTTGACGACTGGTTGGGCACTGACTGCGAAGTGTGTGTGAAGTGAAGTGAAAGTAAAGATCTATCGTTCGACACAATTATTTGAATTTCTTTTTTTGTGTCACTCTTTTGTCGAAAGGTTTGTCACATTTGAGGCAAATCTGTTAATATGTCTCTATTTTTGGTGGAAAACAGATTTTCCATTCACTTGATTCTCATTACAGACAAAGTGGTCGGTATTAAAGGAATAGGTGTCTCAATAGCAGCACCAGTGGTGAAGGCAAACAATGCAGGCCATTGCTTATCGTCGGGCGCTGACATTGGGCTTCGGAGCTCATAAATAGGGCTTTTCATGGCTTTTGTATTGAAGTTAAAGCCAATCGGATTAGTATTAACTCTTAAAGTATTAACTGTTATTTCGCTACTTTTAGTGCTGAGCAGACAGAACACCACATATAAGGCCAGAGTATATAAATAGGTTCTCCGATAATACTGGTGTTTGTGGTGACTATACTCTGCGCTCAATACAAAAGTTAAGGTTAAATTGAGAGTTACATCCCTTTTAAATGTTAGTTTTAGGCGTTCAATGATCTGACCGTTTGTTTCGCATAGCCTTTCGCACAGCCTTTTGCCGTATAACTTACATTCATTATTGCATTTGTCTCCTCCGAGAATGCCATCGATGGTGTGCTTGTGTTGACCTTTGCCCACACTTTCATTCTCTTTGGCACCACTGCTGTGCAATGAATTGTTGGGTCCCCGAAGAAGTCTACTAATGGATGAGACCGACGGAGCGGTCGTGCGGTCACAAAGACCTTCTTTAATAAGTCGGTCCCTTATCTCCCAAGAAAATATTCCGGGATTTTCTCTTCGGTAGTCATCAATCCGTTTCTCAACGTCTGGAGTGGCCACTCGTGGTTTTGAGCCTCCAATAACACCCGGTCTGATAGAACCGGTCTCCTGTCAAACACAGCATATTTTTGATTATAACTCCAACAGAATATATGACTTTCAAAGAGGTTTATACAGATTTATATTGAATTCAATTGAATTGTATTAATGCAAAAATATATATAATATAAAAATAGTACTTCCAATCAAACTGTATGTGAAAATTGTTGGGAGAGAGAGAGAGAGAGAGAGAGTGTGTGTGTGTGTGTATGAGTGAGAGAGAGAGAGAAAGAGAGAGAAATATAGAATTACGCGAATTATGAGATTATAATAATTCTTTATTATTGTGTTAACAGTTATGCAAATTTCGTGGTTTAGTTCTCACTTTTGGTGATATTGTTATATGAAAACTGTGGCCAAAGAAATACATTATATGCAGATTATATTCGATAATATATCTGAAGATAATCTCATTTTTCTATTCTTTAGCCACAGTTTTTGCCAAAATTTTCTGTGAATTTTATTATAATAGTTGTCAGAGAGAGTTGTGCTCTGAGTTGTGCTCAACAGAGAGATTGTATTATAACTGCAACGGAAATGCATTGTTATATGAATTTTAATCTTTAGTACTGAAGAGAACTTCAGAGCGAAACTCAAAATAAGCACATATTATGAAAGTCGGCATAAAATCACAATTTGTTTGATAGCAATGAAAAAATGAAAAATAGTGGCGACGATAACTAAATAAGTTTCAGCTCTGGTTATCAAACACTACAAACAATATCTGTCTCTAAGACTAAGCAAAAGATGCGAAGTTTCTCATCTCTTTCACGGCTAAGAAGTTGTGCATCAATTGTGACGATCAGTTCACTGGTCTATTGGCTCACTTGGGGTTCCCCTAATATCACAGTTATTGAGCCTTAACGCGATAAAATAGCTCCTGCCTTGAAGAGGGCGTACATAATGATAATAATAATAATAAGTGCTCTTAAGAGATGGTTGTGTTCACTCATAGGACCGATTCTGAAACAATGTTTAGGACTCACAAAAAACTAATTCATTACTCATTTTTGGCATCAATTCTTATTAAACATTAATTTCTCAAATCATTAATAACTTCCCAAATGATTGATGGGTTTGAAAGTGATTTAAAGGTTGACTCACTTGATATCTATTGAGGATTTTGGAGACACATCCGTGCGATACTCGCAATTGTCTACTTATAACACAAGGCCTGACTCCGGCCGCCGCCAACTCCACTATCTTAAGACGTATGTGATTAGGAAGTGGACGGCCATTGATGAACACACCTCCTAATTGATTAACCCTTCCTTGACCTGAAACAAATCCTTAAATCATTAAATAATCAATTTTTGAGATTAGCTTGGTATTTTTTTTGGATATCAACAGAAATTGTATAATTAGTTTCAATTAAACATTAAATCTGTTTTTAAGGAATTTTTTTTCTCGAAATAAACGATAAATAAATGAAATAATTTTAAAATTAATGTCAAATATTTTCAAAAATTCTCGAATTAATTCACTGATTAATTATCAAAAGAATTTCATAGATTATATTTAATACCTTGAAAGGGATATCCAGCGAAGAGGGGTGGTCTTATATTTAATGACATTTTCATTGATCAGTTTAGTATAATATCAAATCTTATTGAAGTGAACAATGAATTTATCGTTTATTCACACTTTAATCTCAATTGAATCGAGAAATTGTCTGAAATATTGAGAATCAAAACTTTATTCTCAAAGATATATATCTTATAAATAGTTAATAACTATTAGTTTAATATCTCGTCATTAATAGTAAAGGCGTTAAACAACACATTTGTTTTGGAAAATGAGATTTCAATTAAATCCGTTCACAATATAATAGAAGACAAAAATTGCGGATAAAATTGAGATTTAATGCAAATGAATCACAAGAAGTAAACCAATGGCTGATCGAAGCGAACAGTTTTTATCTTCAAATAATTATATATATTTTAATGAATTAATGTATAAAAAAAAGTTTATTTCGATTTAAACGAAGAAAATATTGTTCAACACTTTCGCCCGAAACGAGTACTTAACCAAAACTGAATATCTTTGAAAACATGGTTTAGTGCCAGAGTCTGTGCCGAACGCGAACACCAACATATCAACTGATTTGGTGGTCGCCTCCCATTCATTATTGTCGGGCACGACTTGAGGTGGTTCCCTAACCAGTGGTAGGCTGTCCTTTCACTATGCCTTCTCTCAGGCTGCGTTCCGCCACACAAGTTTGAGTACATAGCCATAGCACAGCATATAATATCTGTTTAAATGTCATGCAATGCTTTTAATAATGTCCCAGAATTTATGGATTCAGACATAAAAGTACTGAATATAACACAGAGTCTAACAAATACTTTATTCAAAGCCCACACTTTTAATATTTAATTCCTTAGGCTTTTCCTATGCTGTGCGACCGAAGGCACATATATTCATAGTTTTAAATCTGAGAGTATGAGTGATGCAAATCTTAATTAATGATCATTTTTTTTCTTATTATTCCACTTATATTTAAGTCAATAAAATTCTTGCAAAACATTAGCTCTTCTCAAAACTGTTTTATTTCTTAGGACTCTCTCTCCTTAGAAAAGATCATTTTTCCCAAATCGCGGTTCATATTTGACACATCATTTAATGTGTGTGCGATGACCGCTAATAGATATAAAGCCTCCTATATATGAACATCCGAAAGGACACTTTGCACTGCCCTTCGCCAACACACTAATGAAGATTATATATATATATATTGAGTTGATCTCTTGCGGTCTGTGTTTGCACTCATTGTCCTCAATAATTAATACCAAATGATTGATGTCTGTTTCATATGAATACCGATACGTCAATAGGCGTGAGAACTACCGATAGACAACTTTCTCTCTCTCTCTCTCTCTCTCTCCCTCCCTCCCTCTCTCTCTCTCCCAAATCTTTTGAGATTTCTTGTAATGATTTTGAAGTATAGTTTGAGAATTGAGGTAAAAACCAATTGTCAAAAGTTATGTCGATTTTAAGTATAATTTATGACTTATTGAAAGCTGACATTTATAGCCATTAGTGTTGAAAATTTTCTGCAATAAATGTCGACATCAGTTAAACAGAGTTTTAATTGAGACTAATTCGGTTTATAATCATTGAAACAAAAATAAAGTCCAATTCTTTAGCAAAAATCATCTATAAATGTGTTTAATGGATGAGTTTTGTTGATAAATGCTAAACAAAAAAGAAATATTAGCAAGGACACAACAAAATTACTTTTTTTTTGTAAACACAAAAACAAACTATTCTAAGAAATTCAATTTTAAACAGAAGTGAAGCTTTTAAGGGCTTTCCTCAAAACAAGACTAATTGCATGAATTAAATTTCATGAAATTTGTTGAGGATTTACACCCATTTTAGTGATAATCAAGAATTTATTCCATAAAATCAATTTCAATGCATATATTCTAAGATCAGTTCAAAAGTAAAAAAGAAAAAACATTTTTTGAATTTGTTTTACATTTCGAGAAAAGACTTTAATGATATGTCTTTGAATTCTTGGAAATGTTTTTCTCGCAAAAAGTCCGAGAGTTGAGTCCCCTATTGTTTTGTTGCATAAAAATCAATTCCAGTACATCAAAAGGTCAGGTAATTATGAGAGTCTGTGAGACAGCGGGAGGTCTTTCATCAGTACTCTATACCTCTGACCACTACTCTAATGCTGTGCTGCTGACCAACAGATGTGCTTTTAAGCGATGATCAGCCGTGACCTCAACATATAATGTGATTAACTCTATTGCCTCGATATACCTGAGTATATGCCCAATGAGTCGGCACCGGTCATACAGGCGTTTCACTTTCTACCCCTTATTGTGTGGTCGAAACTCTGGGGTTTATACCAGGGGTTAGTACTCATGAATTGGCAAATATGCATGAAAATTGATATTAACACTTGCGGTCACACCGATATTGCCTTCCCCTCCATATGCACAGAATAATAATAAAAACTAATCTTTTATGCCTTTCTTTTGAAAAAAAATGTTTTCCATTGATTTTAATAACAAAAATCAATAATTTATTAAATAATAACAAGAATTCAGTGAAAAGTATATAATATGTAATTTTGGCAGAAAAACATTCATTTATTAAACAATTTTAGGAAAGTTGCTTGCTTAATATTCAATAATACAACAAAATAAATTACATGGCTCATTGTTTATTAAACAATTGGAGCAAATCATGCATTAAATGAAGTTTTGGTTTCAAAAGAGTGTTTTATTGAAAATTTTAAGTCATTTTTTTGGTTAATTTTAATTGAAAACAATTTTATTCCAAACCCTTTCCGTTAAAATCTTAGCATAAAATGCAATAAAATGTTTGACTTTTTTATTTTAAATGAAGGCTTTGTTTGGATTTAAAGATAAATTTTTGTAATTTATTTTAAAAATATATTAATCCGTATTTTGTTTCATTTGAAACTATCAACTTTTTAATCAAATATTTGGTACTTTTCCAGGAATATTAAAATATGAAATTTTCAATTATAGTCATATTATATCAATTTCTTTGAACTAAAGTCACGGCACAGGTATTCAAGCTTTGGTTGAGTTAAAGGATGTGTTTCTCTCAAGACTTCATTCAAGTTTCAAAGCGTTTGTATTCTGTATATGAATATCCTTTGCTTAGAAGAGGAATACCACACATTAAGTGCATATAATATTTGACTTCAAAATGAATGGTTTGCTATAATTTGAATGAATGGCTGTTTGTTTAGGCCTAACATCACTGGTTTAATGCCCGATCACGTACTGCACAAACTGAACACAATGTTATACTCCAGGAGTCGACTTTTTCCGACTGATTTTCCCATTCATTTTTTTTGGTAAAGTTTTGTGCAATTCCTTACCTTTGACTCAATTCTGATACAAATCCATGTAAAACATGTGCTAACATTTGCTTATATTTTCATATTATTTGTAATTTTTTAATTCCTTTGCATTCAAGCACTCAGTCATTGGGTTTTGAGGAAAACTATTCACTCGTTTTATTCAAATTTTATGGAATTCTCTATTGTCTGACTCTTACACAATAACAAAGAGACTAATGGTTTGTGTGGTCTGGTGTGTGTCCCACAGCTACCAGTGCTACCCATGAATATAGAATAGTGAGGTTAGGGCTAAACCCCTGAGTAAATATTGGTTTGCGATAAATTACAAATTATTACAATTTAATGTTAACCTCTATTATAGTTTGTTTGATAACAAATGTTTTCTTTTGAAAAATCTATTCATTTGACTAAAGAAAAGTTGAAAACATTTTCTTTTACTTTCAATCAGTTGTTTGTATCCCTTATTTGTTGACTCTTCCCTTTGCGGTACTCTTTGTGTAAGAGTTAAGAAAAATTCCACCAATTTTTGAAAACACTATTTTATCCTAAGTATAAGTAAAATTGTGAACTTGCAAATTCAAATATTAATCGCTATGAATGAGCTTGATCAATTATTTACTCACTATAAATTTTTTAACAGGAAATTCACTAAAACTTAGCAAGTATAATTTTCCGTATAATCAATGAATGTTTCAAAAATTTTAGACTTATAGTCATTTATTCTGTTCCACTGAAAACCATTTATTTACTTTTTATATAACTTTTGTTAGAAAATAAACTATTTTTTGTCAAAAAATTGTTTAATAATTCAAACATTAGTCTAACACTCATTTATTGAATTAATATTTAACTAATACTAAGAGAATACTAATACTTTGTAATTAAGAGATATAACTTTAAAAATGGTCACACAAACAAAATTAACATGCTAACTTGAAAATTAATATTCAAATTTTTGTACCGGATCGTTTTATAGACTAATTAATTAATTTTAAATTAAAAAACAATTTTTAAAGAAAATTATGTTTTTTTTATTCTTCAATCATTTATCAATAATTCAATATTGAATATCTCAGGCCTGGAGCTTCTCAATTAAAATTATCTAGGTGAAATTTAAAAGATAATTAATAACATCAGGTAATGTGGGAAAAGGTTTTATTCTTTTTATTTTATAACTATTTTATTTACCGAATTACCCAGGAAATAAAGGTTTCATAAACCACCATGGTGGAATAGTGCTTATAAACCCATGTATAAGCATTTTTAGTGTGTCAAAGAGGTGGAGCTTTAAATGAAGTTTTTTTTATAAAAAAATATAATAAATAAATATTATATTTTTTATGATAAATAAATATTATATTTTTTATGATAAATAAATATTTTTTAATTAAAAATCAATTTTATTCATTAAAACAAAAAAATTGGTTTGAGAAAAGCCCTGCCATAGGACAGTCCTTTTCTCGTTCATAAGAAGGCATTTTTAGATAAAATCCCAAAAATGACCTAGTTGACAAAGAAAGCTTTCTTATTTGTCGGGAAAATCGGTAATAAATTAATATTATATTGAATTTAGACTTTGAGATGCATTTTATGACATTTAAAGGCATAATTAAATGATTAATAATTAGCAAAATTATCAAAAAAATGAGATCAGTATAAAAGTCAAGATTTAAATGGAATTCTATTCAAAGAAGTCTTTTACGACACCGATTGGCCCCACAATAACATGACATTTTCCTGTTTTCAATGCATCCGATCTCATAGTTGTAATCCCAGGACAGCTCTTCATAGGCCAGAATATCTCTGAACACAATTTTAAGAAATGAATAAGAAAAGTGAGTGAAGACCTACTTTTTGGCGAAGAATGAAACCCACGGAAACCTGAGGTCGTGAGTATCGACGAACACGTTTTGGACAAAACAATTCGGTTCACACGAATGGTTCAAATATCGGCCGATATTTCCTTTCTTTTTAGCGTCTAATGAATAACAAAAATCTTCTCCAAAGAAGTCTTCTCTAATAGAATAACCTTTTTTTGGTTTGTCTTCCATTCGTTTTCGGTCTAAAACAATGAAAAACATTCAAAAATATAGTCAACATTCAATAATACAAACCTCTGTCACTTCTGGAACTCCTGTCATAACTGGTTGTGGAGCGACCATAACTACCGCCACTACTGATACTGGATTGACAAATAAAGTCGCGGTCGTCTTCGTCGTCCTCATCATCGTCTTCGTCATCACCAGAATTCTTATAGTCCTCATCACTTAACTCAACATCACTTTCGTAGCCCTCTTTTTGAGTCTCGCAGACGTCAATGTAATCTAAATCAGCTAAATATTCGTCACCAAAAGTCTTGCCCTCTTTATCAGCCGCATCTTCATTGAGAATTTGTGCGGCATATATGCAGAGGAATGTCCCTAAAGTAAAGCATTTTAATATAAAGCCATTTAAAATGATGAATACCTTTAGGCACGTCATGCAATACTCTTACGCCCCAACCCTTTTTGAGTGTCTTAAAGAGCTGTAGCCGACATTTGATGCCATTCTGTACGACCCGATTGGGACACCTGTCATTGCACTGACATTTTTTATTGCATTCAAAAACACCAGTCATTATAAAATCGTTGAGTCGTTTGTATTCATAGCCAAAGACCTGATGTTTGCTCTGAAATTCAATTATTATAATTTCAAATAAATATTTAACGTAAAAGACATACCAAACGGACGGCATCACTGGCTTCGAGTGTCAACTGTTGACAGGAACACAGCTCTGCATTTTGGCAATTGTCAGTACAGTCACAACAGGACAAGAAGTCCGGGTCAGGTTGAAAATAAACGTCTTGATGGGGAAAGCGTTCGGCCTTATATACGACGTCACCCAAATTTGTTGAATCAATTGTGTTAACACAAGATATCGGTTGTCGTTCACTCGAATTAGTGATATCTTCGACGTAAAAATAGGCTTTAAGGGGATTAGAATTCCGAAAAAGCGAAAACCCGGTGGAAAATGTGAATAAATCGATGTCTAGAATAGATTTAGTTATTCGCAAATACTTCAAAACTTCAAAAATATCTCTGAGACGTCGACCACAGGGAGCGACATATAAAACCCGGACCTTTCTTTCATTTGTACGAACAATTTCTCTTCTATAGCCGACTGTAATTGGAATATAAAAGGGGTTCTGATCTTTAAAGTCTTGAGATTCGATCTCCACTACAAAAAAAAAGACAAATGAAAACAATTGTTTAAGTGATTCCTAATAAGCGAACCATTGGTACAACCAGATGGAGAGCACAGGTGATCAACGTATGTACGGGGATTAGTTTCTAAGTTAGGCAACTGTTCCACAGGTATTACAATGGGATCGCCCAATAGGTTAGAGATCATATGTGAAGCATCACAGGAAGCGCTGGCCATCGATGGTTTGGCGGTTGACTTACGGGCCGTTTGTCTCATCTTTTTCTTACGTAACGCTTCTTTTAATGGGATTTCCTTTATTTCGTCGTCAGACTGTGACTCGGGTTTATCTTTACTGCTCTCATCTTCAGCGGTATTCCATTCAACAAAATTTTGACTGTCTTCAAACCGTCGAGTCATTCTAGTGGTGGACCGAAGGGCTCGATGTTTAACATTGGATCGTATGGTTTGAAATTCTTTATAGATCTCATATATACGTCGAGAGCCCCGATATATCCACTCAGAATGAGGTAGTTTCTCAAAGTAGATGTGAGCCAAACTAGAATCCACTTCCTTTACTCTTGCACTTTCCCTGAAAAGAGCAATAAAAAGGATATTATTCCCTATCGTTGACATAAAGATTACCATTTCTTTTGATATCGAACTTTAATTCGTTCGCTTCCGACCTGAAGTTTAAGCATTGGTCTCTCGGGATAACTCTTAAAGTAGACCTTCAAGAATTGCATGTATTCATAGACTTCGATGTCCTTCAACTGATCCAATTGGAATATCTTGTCGGCTGAAAGTAAACAATAAATAATATCCGGATAATAATAAACTTTAGTAAAATACGTGTTATTTTCTCATAGATGTAATAAATATCTTCGCGTTTGACATAACGATAGGCGTCTTTATCGAAGAATATCAGATATCTATAGTTATTTGTATTTCTGGCCGGTTCTGCAACGGTTCCGGAGAAGAGTTCGCGTTTAGTCGTTTGGCCGTTATATTCATTCAAATAAGCTTTAAATTATAGAAATAACATATGATTTTCAACGGACTTCTGATCTCATATATGAATAGTTACCGACAACTCTTTCTCCGACAGAAATCGAATCATTAGTCAACTTATTATAAGCGATGAATCGATTGGAAAGAGTATTACCGCCGACTATCAATCGGTCATCAAATCTAACGGAAACGTTTAAACTATCATAACATTGTGTTATGATTCCAGATTTCCAGGGATGGGTCACAATGGCGTTGGAGGCGGCGAATACTCTGTCACCAATTCTGGGAATCCTATAAAACAATAATTTAATCATTTTTTGTCATTTAATTAAATAATAAGATTTGTTTAAATACGTTCTGTTGAAGGGCTGAAGTGATCGGCGGTGCGGACCCTTTCTGTCGTCTTCGAAGATAACCGACAATTCTATTATCTCGTCGTCTTCTGTTTGTGTCTCATGTGATGGATTTCCTTCAGGTCTAACCTCTGTCTCACTTTCATTGTAATAACTCTGAGCACTGGTTGAAGGCTTGCACTCAACAGTTGTCTCTAATTTAGTCATTCTTTGTCTGAGTTCGTCGATGTCTATCTTTCTTTGAATGGGTTCAGAATAATAAGTATATTCTTCGTCAAAATAAATGGTTTCAGTGATTGTCGTCGTCCTAAACAAAGAGAAAATCATCAAAAGATAGTAATATCTTTGAAAACTAAAGAAGACTCGACTCTAGAAAAGTATTATTAAATAAGTCTTAATATCTATCGATTTAAGAACAGATATAGAGATGTCTTTCAATTATGAATGAGTGGTGAGTGGACTCACTTTCCATTAATAATCTTCTGGTGATAATCTTTAATCATTTGATCAAACTTTTGATTATTGGCTTCAATTTTTTCTAACTCTTCTTTAATCAGTTGTCTGTTCTGTTGTCTCTTTTCTCTTAATTCCTTCTCTTTCTGAAGCCATCGTTCATCAGAGGATAAGATTTGTTGGACCAATTGATCCAAGAGTTGGGGGTCGTTCACCAATTGGTCGTAAAGCTCGTCATAATCGATACCTTTTGGCAGTTTAATCGATTCCCAATCATACGATATCTTCTTTTCTGCCATAACTTCAGTTTTAAAGTTAGTAGCAAAACATATGTGGATCAGATCCAAGATATTTACAAGAGTTTAATAAAGAGATCAAAAAATTTTTGAGTCAAAAACTGATTTCAAATATTGTTTTTCTTTTCGCACAAAAACTACGATAAAAACAATATTTTGATTCAAATACAACATAACCTAAAAGTGAGGCTAAGGTTTGTATTCAATTATTTTTGTTATTCATTTCAAATGAGAGGTCTTTTTTATTTATTTTTTGTAACGTTTTATAAGTAATAAAACGTTTAGTTGTGTTTAATTGAAAACTTGGATCAAATCAAAGGTCAAAAAGTTTAGATAACTTTTTCACCTAAAATGGGAACAAATAATCCTTAAAATTAAGACAATTACCGACTTTTAAGACAACGATTTTAATCAAAGAAATGTATGAAAATTGAATACAAACTAATCATAGGTTTAAATATCAGAAAACAAAACATATGTTTTAATTACAATTCCAGAGGTTTTTCACTGAAATTAAATAAAAATTTTAATAATTTTTATGTCAAAACGATATAATATTTATTTTAATTGAGATTTTATTAAACAAATCTAAGATTTAAAGTAATATATTAATGACTAAAAGCTTTCGGATTAAGTCTCGGATCAAATTGAAGTGAAGACACGGATCTAATGGTGATGATCGTCATCTTTTTGAAGTCCTTCATAGGCCTCCTCTTTATCTGAAACATATTTAAGGATATCTCTGGGAGTCATGAGTTTCTCAGCGTCGGAGTCGGGGATCTCGAAGAAGAACTCGTCCTCCATTGCCATAATGACCTCCACGTGATCTAAAGAGTCGAGTCCTAAGTCTTTGTAAAAGTGTGAGTCGAGGGTTAACTTTTCGGCGTCTATTTTGTCGTATAATTTTAGCAAAAGAAGTATCCGCTCACGAATGAAGTCGTAAGTGAGGGGTAGTTTGTGGGCCATCCGTCGCACAGGTTGTTCACAAACACTCAATGGTACCAATGATTGTGTCAATTGATGGCCACTCATCAGTGGTAAACCTTTTCGGCTAATTGTCGTATGAAAACGATTGCATATTATCTGCGTTTGACTCTTATTTTCGGTTATCTCTGGACTTATCGACATTTTGTGTCCATAAATGGATGCCGTTTGGGATAAGCGCTGAAAACTATTTTTTAGGTTAAGTTTTAAACTAAATCTTTTGATTAATAATGAATTCATTTTTAAATTAAATCTAATTTTAACAAAAATTTTACTCAATTTCTTAAGCGTTGTTTACATTAAAACAAAGATTTCGTTATAAACATATGAGTAGTCACGTGACAACCCTATAGATGGCGATACTCTCTGTCCATATATTACTTGTATTTAAACAGATTTTATTAATTAAACAAAACTGATTAAAAAAGACATAATTTAAAATAAATAAATGGTTATCTATAATTCCATACCAAGAGCACCTATTTAAATGTTTACATTATTTACTTGCTCAATTTTTTGTGATTTAAACTTGATAGTAAAAGTTTGTTAAACAAAAGCTGTTATTTTTGTGTCAACCCTTCAATTATTTTGAGACTAAAATGAGTACTAAAACCCCTTAAGTTTGAGTAATAGTGTTTATGACAAGTATTTGTAATTAGTTTTTATTGTTTGTTTACAAAACACTTTTCATAATTCAAATAAAAGTCAAATGTTTTGACACTTTAATTGGTTTTTAAGACTTATTTTGTCTCATAATCGGGAGATTTATTTACCGCTCTTTCATTAAATATTGTCACAAATTATTGGATCAATCAATGGATGAATTGGTAAATGAGTTGAATGTCCTTAAGATTGACTGCAATCAAAACAAAACCAATTTCGATGAAAACAGTAAACCATTAGTGGAAACAATAGAGAAATATGCGAAGACAGTGCTGTCCATCACTTGGGATCAGGAATTGGTCATCACTTCTGATGATTTCCGGACAGAAAACTCTGAAAAAGTGATGAATTCAATACAATATCTTTTGGACGGAATAAGACAACTCTGCGATGAAGTGGACGACAACCGACGCTCTGACCAAACGGTTGACATTAATGACTATCAATCGGTTCGTTCGCTGTTAGGCATAGAATTTGTTGAATGTCTTCTTTGGCGAAAAGCGGGTCTTCTCTACGCTTTCTGTAACTGCAAACTAAACACTTGTCTTAAGTTGTCCTCAGATTCTGTTCTCATTGAAGACAACAATCAATTGAGTGATGAAGAGATCAGACATAAGATATTGCAGTACTTAATAGATGGTATTCTATTGTTCCGACTATTCCTTAGTCAAAGACAATCCCTGGAAGAAGTGTTGTCTGTTTTAGATGATAAGCCACTGACCAGTTCTGAGTCATTGATAGCTCACAATATCTTTAGTGATAATCATTTGTTGTCTTTCATGTATTTATCGGAAATGTGTTTTTGGTATCAGAAATACTCAAATCATTGGCGACTATATCTTCATACAAATGGGTTCGATGTGGAGGAATGCACTAAACGGTGTCTCAATCTATACATAAATGCAGTGGACAACCATTTCAAGCGTTTCGGTTGGAATTGTGATAAAGCAATTCATTTACTAAAACTGATTGATATTTAGAATAACATAATTATATTTC
>JAQFZL010000574.1:0-14722 GCA_034695685.1 Galumna lanceata
GAGAGAGAGAGAGAGAGAGAGAGAGAGAGAGAGAGAGAGAGAGAGAAAGAGAGAGTACGGGGAGGGAGAGAGAGAGAGTTCTTTGGGTTTGAGATACATTTATGTTTGTATTTGATATCATTTTTTTGGTGTAACCCAAAAATGTTTTGTTTGGAAAGACATTATTCTGGTTGTGTTGTCATAATTTTCCCCCCGATTTGACTTATTTTCATAAATTTGGGAAAATATTTTAATCTCTAACCAATGAAAATCAGATTTCATAATGAATTGTAAACAAGTTTTGTACTGAAAATACGATTTTTGTACACTAACTCAACAATAGATTCAAATAAACGGAAATATGTATTGTATTTCATGGCTTTCCTTCAGATCGAAGAATACCTTAAATATGTTTTCAAATATAGTTTATTGAAAATACTCACTATTTATGTGATAATGAGTGAGGATTTTAAAAGCAAAATGAGGTCTTTCTGTAAACACCACTTAATCACAAACATATGGAGTAATCAAACGACTCATCAATTCATTGGAAACGTTAGTCTCTTCATTAGAATTTCATACTTAAATGGTTTGTAACTTAAGCTCAAGAATATTATCTCTGACCACAGACTTTAAAAACTGTTAAAATGTGATAAAATTAACTGAAATTTCGAGATAAGTCTGATCTGACGTCTGAAGTCCGGGAAACCCTTCAACTTAGACCTCAGACACTTAATTATACTTTTGGTTATATTTCTAAGAAAATTAAAGAATTTCTCACTTCTAAGAGAAAAACTACTAAGAGTCCAACCACTGAATAAGAAGGCATTCCATATAAATGATGACTAAAAATGTCAACAAAAGAGGAAATACTGTAATATATCTGCAGAAGTGAATCGAAATAATGAAAAGATTAGATAAGAAAAAAAGGTTTTCTCTACTCTTCATTAGTTTCGAAGTCATATCTCTGTAGAAAAGTTAAGAAAATTCAGAGCAAAAGTAATATCAGAGCAAAAGAAATACAAAAACTAAAACTGCTGTCAAAAACACAAACATTTCTCCACTAAATTCGTGACACATGACCACAACTTTTGAGTGCACTCCCGTTTAAAGATGTATTTCTTGGGGTAAGAACTGCACATTTCAGCAGAAAAATATTAAACTTGAAAGCGGTTCCCTTTTGTGTTAAGAATATATAACTTTTTTGGTTAAACAAAAAATCTTTGAATAAATAAATATATTTTTTTCTTCGTTTTTAAGCATAAATTTAATGTTTTAAAGCGATGTTATAAACGGCAAAAACCACTGAAAGTGGAAATAGTGGTCACAAAAAAATGATTGAATCGACATTTTTTGTTAGCAACTAAGAGTGTCACCCCTTAAGACATAAGTCTTATATTTTGATAACTTAGAACGATTACCAAGTAATCACCTAGGATATTTTTCGACTTGGAATTCAAGATTTTTATCTAATTTGTACAGTATGTAGATGTCCTTGATCAATTCCTATTGCAATAGGCTTTGGAAGAATTGCTTTTAATTACAAACTTATGAGTATATGAATAGACATCAATTAGGCATAAAGTCATCGGAATTATGAACTCTTTTGACGGTTAACTCTATGGACAGATAAGCGCAAAGCCATACGATATATGAAAAGACATTAAAAGTGGTCTTACCTTCCAGTTGAATGTGGATGTAATCGGATCTTTTCGAATCTTTCCCGGATAGGGACCAAAAATTGTGCCCAATTTTAGATCAGTTCGCGCGCACACAGTTATAAATGTTTGATGATTAGGACCACCGGCACTATTGCCTGCACTGATAGCAGTTGTTGGCCGTAATTCGAGCTCTTTGGGCAACTCTGGCAATATTGGCCGTTGCGGTGCACCAAAAGTGTCGCCGATATTGTCATAGGGTTTGTATGAATTACGCGCTGATGAATCGCTTGAATAAACATTTATGTCTGTGTCCTCAGGCTCTGCATCAGATGTGCACATCTCGTCTGACACACTCAGGGCGTCTTCTTCTTCGCCTAAAATTCACATAAAATTGTTTGGAATCTTTACTTAAAATTATAGAAATATTAACCCAAATATTAAACAAAGTTTAAACGTTTGAATAGTAGGGACACAAAGAGTCCGTCCGACACACGTCTTATCATTTTAGAGACTTTTCACTCTTAAGATAAAAATTGGTGACAATATTTGAGAGACAATAATACTTATAATAAACAAAAATATAGTAATGAGTGACAAATATATAACAGTTTTGTTTTCGAGTCTAATATAACTGTTGTTAGTCTTAAACTTTTGTTTTATTTGTTGAAGACTTTACTTGACTTCTAATCCAATCGATTGTAAAATGTTTTGGCATTTTATTAATGGTTACGACTCTTAACTATCTCTCAAATAATACCGCACTTTATCTCTCTTTCAAAGAAATATTTTTAGATAATATTCATAAAACTCTTCGGAAACAATTTTCTTTTGTCACAAATATATTCACTATTTGTTTGCGTCGGAAGAGATACCCAAACAAATATTCGAGCAAAAGGTGTTAGTATTGATTTCGACTCTTCTCTGGCGGATGTGATTCTTATTCATATATTTGTTTTTCAGCCAAAAATGCATTTCGTCTCTCATTTTAGCGCAAATGTAGATAACAGGCTATAAGAGGAGAGACAATAACAACCCTTTAGTTACGTTTATTCATCAAATTTCATGTTTCCCATCATTTGAATGAATAAACGAAATATTATTATAAAACCATTTCTACACATTTTTATTCAAACTTTTTAATGACTGATTTAATTAAAAATAATCTTAAGTACAAAATTATTGTGAATTCGGGACTAAATTCACAACTTTTTTTAATTTTTTTTCAAATAAATAAAAAAAATGGTTTTTACATTTGGTTTGACTTTTTGTGGTTACTTTTTGGGGGTTGTCTTCAATTGATTGTAAGAAATGGGAGAAGAAAAATACAGTTATCTATCATTGGATTGTCAACACATTTATTGATAGACACTTTTGGGAAGTGATTCTTCATTGGTATCCATTATGACAATAGGAATCATATAAAAAGGAATGAGTCAATGATTTTACTCTTCAATCATTAAATGAATAAATAATAGTAAATGTTTTTCATTCACACGAATCGAGATTTTAAATGAAAATTCCTGTTGTTATTTACTCTTGGAATATATGATAGAGAGTGTTAACTCATCCCTGAGCCAACACCAATCAATAGGACCAGACATCTGTGGCTTTGTATGCGATATGTTTACACATAATTCGTTATCCACTAAAGAGAACACCACTATTGAGAAGAAGACATTTAGACAACACACAAACCTAACACTAAGTTCACAATCATTTAGACATAAAATATTTAAACAGCTGTCGATCTGTAGAGATATCTATTCCGAAGACGTTTTTATAGTAAACTTAAGGCCAAACAACACATCGCAAGATATGCCACTAAAAGCCCACACAATTGGCACTTCTCTATAATTGACTAATAAATAAATTATGTCTACAATAAAACTATTTGTTACTCAATTATTATACACAATATTGTTGACAAAATTACAATATATTATATCCCTTTTTCGTCCACTTATTTGGTCTCACAATTAAAGAGTTGATTTTGCAAAACAAGTCGATTATACCGAGAATGAAGTCTTAGTTATTAATCACTAGTTTTTCAAGAATTAAGTCATTTGTCAGATGAGTTAAGGCGTTGAAATATTTCAAATTTTTTTACTTTTCATGAAAATAAACGCATATCTCTCACTGAGAGAAGTATTTCATCGACTTTTTGTAGAATAAATTATATTTTTATTGAAGAAAATTGTCTTTTCATCAAAACTATTGATAGTATGGAATAAAATGTAATTTTAAATGAAAACTACGCTTTTATGTTAAGATATGTATATTTTTATCCAAAATTATCCAAAAATATGAGAAAAATATTATTAAACAAATCTGTTACTCAATTACTACGGCGTTATTCACACCATAAGAGAGTCTGAGCTCCAGTCAAAAACTAATTTGAATAAGTCGTAAGACTTCACAACTTATATAAACTCGAATATTACCACTGAATCAAAAAATTCTTCTATCAATAAATGTTAGGAAAAACAAATTTATGCATAAATTGTATTAAAGTTTTCCCACTTCGGGAGTGACTCAGAGAGAGAAATGACCGGAACTCCGAAACACAACTTTTCATTGATTTGATTATAAATTTTTATACAAAAAAAAGTATATTAATGTCTACCAAAAACTACTTACGCACACACTTGAAGGACCCGTTATATAAAAACTACAGTCAATTCCTATTAAATCAATGAGTTAAGGACTCAACTGATTTATTATAGATTTTTAAATCAAAATCCTATTCAATATAAGGTGTTTGACTGTTAGGCCTAACCTATGAGCCAATTAAATACATAATAAATAACTACACCAATAGACCCATAGCGCACACACACATACCGGCGCTCACAGCACTCTTCAATAGTTATATTATTAGGAAAAGTTGTGTGGCAGTGGTTTTACTAACCGATTCGATCGCTCAGAATATAGGGTTGAAAATATGTTATTTTTCTGGTCTTAAACTTTTAGACCAAAAGTATAGCCGAAAAAAGCTTAAGACACCTCTCGAGTGGTTTTTCTGTTAGACATGTGCAGTGAAAATAGTGTCACCACTAAACATACACACAGAGAGGAGAATATCAGTCCTGTGCGTCCTATCAGTCGCTCTTTTATTGCTATTGCCTTTAAAAATGTTTAGCCATAAACTAGACTCTGATTTATATATCGATAGCGAATAAATACAGAATAGTATTGAATATAAAAATACATTTAAAGTCAGGAAAATCTAAGAAAAGCCAAAAATGTGTCTGTTGTGCAAAATATAAAAAATAGGATACAATTCTATTCCTTCCCAACTCTTAGAATAGAGTTGACTAAGAGATGGATAAAAAAAATTGTGTTTTTTATATGAAACAGAAGTCACGCGCCCACAGAATGAAGAAAAAATTCTGTATATAAACTGGTTTTACGCCTAATATATGGCACACAAAGTGAACACAAACTGAATCTCAAAAAGAATATCGTCTATCGAATAGTCTATCGGAAGACTAAATCAATTGAATAGTCGACTCAGAGAAAGACTTTTTCACTATTAGTTTTGGCAAAAGAGAATAACCAAAAGAATAGCTCTTTAAGGGAAAAGAGAATACCATTGAGTTTATGTAGTGTTTTGTCTTTGAGAGCAAAAGTCAACGCAATCTTATTATCTAAACTCATAGTTTTAGAGCGTTTGCCTCTAACTGTTAGCTCATTCAACAGTAAAACAGTGAGGAGAAAGAGAGAGCTGTGGCACAACAAGACCGACAGCACAGGCCATTCCTCTTGATAGTTCCGGCAGCTAAAGAGTCTCGTTGGGAGTTACGGGTCAATTAGGGTTAAATGTTTGATCCATTATTTTCTGGATGTGTTTTACTGAACTTAGAGAAGAGAATAAAAGAGAGTGAGAAGTGAGAGAAACGTTATAAACCAAATGGTAGAGAAAGAGAGCTCTAAAGTGAGAGCACAAACACTATTTGGACTGACTTTTTATCCACAATCAGACTCTAAACATATAAAAAGAGATAATGACTGCAAAGAAATCACTGCCGACTAAACTGATGGCCAATGGTTTCACAATAGTGTGAATGATAGCCTTCCCCCCACTGATAGTGTTTGTGCCCTACGATTAACAAAACTCTTCAATCATTGGTTTTAAGTGCAGATGAGTTTACATTTTAGACATAATAGAGTTAAGAGTATTTTTCCAATCGTTTTGATATATGACTTGTAGTGAGACTACAGACACATCAGATCTGTTTAATGGGAATTCGTTTGTTATTCTCTCTCTGATTATGAGTTTCGTATGTGTTTTGCAAACTTAAAATACTATTTCACTCTAACTCTCAAATGAATTGTGAGTTATTTATCGGATGCCCGCCCGGAATGACAATTATTTTGTGTGACTGTCTGTCAGATAAGACACAATTCAATAACGATATCATTAAACACAAACTGATTGTATAATAAAACCATTAGAACCGTTAGATTACTCGACAATCTCTGGGATTACTCTCATCTCTTGCCTTATCATATGTTCTGAGTGTCATATAATAAGAGGTGAGGAATAAAACTTTTATATCATTAATATTTGACAGATATATCTCATTCTCGAAACATATATATTCTCTTCACTTAAATAAATAAAAAGATTAAAACTAAAAATAAAATTGTTTTTCATTTTTTATGCTTTCGGTTAAATACTTGAATACTTGAATATAAAAAATAAATTACAATAAAAATAAATTAAAATAATTCAGAGAACCGGGTCTTACAGTAATTGTTAAACATTTGGAGATGATTTAAATACCTGTGACTATCAATAAGTCATCTGACAATTGCTGGTAAAGAAAGAAAAATGAACTTTATTTGTAAATTAAGTTCTGATAGTTATGATTGTGTGTTGAGCTGTGAATTGAATTTAGAAACAATTTTTTAGTTCACAATTGGAGTCACATATTGGGTTTTGACCCCAATTAACGAAGAGTTGAACCAAAAGATATGATATTTCGCTAACAAATGATATAAATAAAGGATAAGAAAATATAGAATGAATTAAAGGAAGGAATAATAATTTGCATTCTTTGAACAAATAATACATTTATTAGTAAATAGAATATTAAATCAAATATTTAGTTTGAGAGCGGAGTCGCACAGACATCACACACACCACAACCAGGCTTTCATCTCCTAGATCTAACTGATTCTAACAAGAAACAAGCAAGAATATAATGGAACAATTATTTTCATTGACATAACACCAATGATAATCTCAATAATATTTAGGGTAAGTATTATATATTTATTGTTAGCGATTCAGATGTAGATATATTTAATGAGCCTTGGTGATTAAAAGTAATAATTAAACAAAGGAAGTCACTCTCCCAGGCATTAGTGAATGTCTGTAGAAAATATTCTAACATTTTTGCTGTTATCTTACAAACTGTTTCCTCCATATAATAAGTGAATTACTATTTATTAACGAATTGTTTTTCTCTCTATTAGTTTGTCGTTCAATATATTGCTTTAAAGACAACGATATTCCTATTAAAACACTGTTATTACAGCTCTTCTAGTGTTAGGTCCGGGTATTAGAGTTTAGTGATAAAAATAATAAGTTTTCGTCTAAAACTCATATATTATTTAAATATTGAATGGAATATGTTGTGCCCATTATTAGTTTTATGGGCAAACTTATCAGTGAACAAAACAAATGCTGTCTCAGATCACTCTATACTTAGTGTAATAAAAAGATTTTTCAATTCTTTCCGCTTTATCTCTACAACTGAACAGATGAGTCAATATTGAGAGAAATGATATGAATATCTCAATGAATGACAGGAATTAAACTGTAATTCAGAAAAAACACTATCGATGTGTGAGATTTGATGAGTAATTCACACAAATATTTATTCCCACAAAAAACAATTGATAGCAAACATTCATCAATTCATAGATAATTTTCAAAAACTTTATACTTTTTGACTTATTTTCTAACTTTTTTCATTTAATAAGAATGCCTTCCAATGAGATATTCATAAAGGGTTTGGCAAATGCTATTAATTTATTAATAAATAACCTTGCTCATTAAACATATATATGACAAAAGTTAGTTCTGATAAGTCAGCAAAAAATTAAATTTAAAACATTTTTTGAACTAAACTTTAGTCAAAAGAATAGCATAACTAATGAATGGAAGAGTCGGTACATCACAGACACAGAATGAATGGAAAGAAATCATTTTCGACTCTATTCTGACAGAATTTTTATACAATTCCTGTTTTATGGTTATTAGTGGAGAATCTGTTGAAGTTTAGAGACATTGAGACTAAAAGTCACGTCTGTGTGAATCCCAAAAACTATCCCATGATATGTAAAGAGCAGAGATTACGACAAATAAAGCCTTAAAAAGTTTGTATCAGATATACTCGTCTCAACTGTTGATTGATTTGCCGATGTTTTCATTTCCTTACAGCATATGTGAAGCCATACATGATTTGAAGTAAAGCATAGGACAGGCATAGAATAGGCATTTGATAGGATGGGATAATATTAGGTTAAATTCAAATTATTTGGAAAATACATTAAAAAAAATGTTTGCCCACTCATTACGTGACGATTCCCTACTTATAAAAGGTAAGCAATTTCTTATTCATTGATAAATATGTGAGGATTACGATAAGTCTATATAGGAATCATTAAGAATTGAGCAAGATAAATTATATGATAAATTACAATTGATTGCAAAATTCTTGTCAACAAAAGTACATTTACTCACATTTGAAGAAATATAAACAAAAATAAATCCGAAGAAAATGTGAAAACAAATAACGATAACACAAACCGTTTACACATTTAATTGAATCCAGATCATTTGGAGCATTAACATGGATAATCTTTAATGATGATCATCCAGACCACTATGATAATTATCAAACTTAAATATCTCAAATAACTCGATAATTATTTTAATCTTTAAATGGTAATAACGAAGGAATAAAACACAAACTTTTGTAAAAACACTTAATTTTGGACTCTTTGTGTTGAAAATTGAATTAATAAAAAAATGAACCTTGGTTAATTTTGTTTTAATAAGCTAACAATTGGGATAAAAAGATGCCTTACTTGACATAATTGGTGTAAACTTTGCCGGCTTTTAATAATGATTATAATTTGAAAGAATTCTATTCAGGTTATAGTTTGGCACCACTTTTGCTAAGTTGTGCTGTGCGTTACACAGAGTTTGACTGAAGAAGAAGACAAACCCATCCTCTCTTTTGGCACAGGCCTATGCTGTGCTGTATGGATGCGCCTCCCAATCATTGACGAGGATGAATCCTATCACACTTCTCTGAATAAAGTCTGTCCCCTCTGTATGAGTGCTGTGTTGGACACTTCACTTAGAATTCATAGTAAAGCACTGGTAGAAAAGGCAATCGGATGCGCGGTTTGGCTGCGCATCACAGTCTGCGCCCAAAAACATCATAACTATTAGATGACTGATAGAGAAGTGCCGATAATAGAGAGTTCTAAACACCGATTCTAATCGAATTGACTCAATTTAGAATATGACCTTGCTTGTTTAAATTAGTTGACTAACACATGAACAGGTTCTTAGTTGAAGGAGTGTTGAAGTCTGACTATTTTATGGCACATGTTTATTACCTTGCTATAATATTTCATTCTAAATGTTAAGATTTATGAGTTATCTTTTAAAGATAATGTTTAGATGGTTTGATGTTTTGATGGTTTCATACTTTGATGGATCATTTCTAATGAAATACTTTATTAATAGTTCATATATACTCAGTTTGAAGTCTATTGTTCTTATATAATATGAATTAATGCAAATCTGTTGCAAATATAACAACAGAGAAGTGATTCATATTTACATTAAATAATGCCTTAATTTTATTTAAGTACTAATCAAACAAAAAACTAAACGAATCTCAATTTGAGTCCAATTAATCCATTTATAATTACAGTCAAACTTTTTTAATCTCTTCTTTTGTTTTTAATTTATCATCGCTTTTATAAAAAGATATTTAAAAATAGTTTTCAATAAAACTCAAACTTACTGTCATTTAATGAATGAAAAGTTTTTATAAATTATTAATAACTAAATATAAACATAAAAAATCAAAACAACTTTAAAAGACTTAAAAATTTCTAAAACTTTACTTAAATATATTGAAATCAATTGAGCTTTCAATGAATTACCTTGATCACATTTTATAATAATTGACTGATTTTGGAAATTTTTTGAAAATATAATAATGATTTTTTTCTTATTATTTTGTATTAATAGAGCTGACGAAAATTGATCAAGTACATTTAATTCTTATATTACTTTCAATTCCAATAAATTCTTGATAGTATTTCTTACAAGAATATTGATCTGTGATTAGGTATAGCTAAGGGCAATGTAATACTGCTAATAATTTTGCTAAAACACTGACGACAAATCTATGACCAAGGATATTTTGGATATTTTTCATTAACACAAATACATTTAACGTTAATTTTTTTTCTTTTTTTATCTAAACTCTAATCAATATATATATTATGTTATTTATTGACAACTAATCGAGTAATGGATTGTTTGCTTCAATAGTGACTTAAATCAAAATCTATGTCACACAGTCTGTGGCCAATGCTTATAGAGGGGGACGGAATCAATAGACTGAATCAACTAAAAGTCAAAGATAATTATGGTTTACATCGACTCATACTATGAGAGTAGAGATGGAAACCAAGGATACCAACGATTCGGTTGAGGAAAACAACAGAACATTAAATTCAAAATAATAATAAAAATTGAAAAGAATTGCGTTTTTGTGAGCGAATGAGAGAATGAGTGAGAGAGTGAGAGAGGGAGAGAGTGAGAGAGGGAGAGAGTGGGAGGGAGTGAAAGAGTGATAAAGAGACTGAATTTTGCTGACAAATTCAAGATATCATTTATGACTGGAAATCAATAAAATATGAGTAAAATAACGAAATCATGAAATTATTTTCACTTAATTTTTTTAGTCATTATTTTCTTTAATATGTTTCTCAGGAATTGATTTCAAAGGAATTTCAAAGAAATAAGTTATGGTATGTTTGAAGGGTTTTATTGAAAATTCAGTTTTTATAACAAAGAAAATTTAAATTTCATAAACTTTTTAATATTTGTGAATATCTAACACAATATCAATAGAAAGTATGTTAATAAAGAGTAGGGGAATACAAAAAAAGGTTGTGGATAAGCATAATCTCCAGGTCTAGGAGTCGGGTCATCTGCAAAAGTTTAAGGTATGAATAAATTTAAAACTGTTTGAATCCAATGGTATCTGAAAAGCACTTCTCATCAACAGTTCTGTACTTAAAGTTTTTGGATAATTTTGAGCACAACTAGTAATCAATTGCAGGTACTTCGGGCAAAGTCAGCATAATTGTGAGGCACAGGCGATGAGGAGCTTCCTCTCACATGACTGCTCTTTTTCAATGTGTTTTTCGTTCAAAATTTATTCTCTGAGAGTGAAGTGAAATAAATTTAATCTCTTTGGGGCAGAAGTGTTGGACCATAAGAACAAATCCAAGAGTGAGAGACGACACTGGCATACATTGAATACCCGGTGCAGTAACCGAACAGCAGAGGAGTTGCACTCAATGCACAGCACATATATAACTCAATAGATATCTATAATATTTATTGAAAACATGACCGAATGCCGAATACAATAGCCTTCTAAGACCCAGGAATAGGACAGACAGCTTAGAGGATAGGATAGGACTTAACGCTTTTTCTCGCCTTCGGTTCAACTACTCAATGGTTTTCTCCTTTTTTTTCTATTATTATGAAGACTCTGAAGAAGAATATAAAGAAGGAAACAAACGATGCGAACTAAAACGCAATGCATAGCAATTGCTTTTTCTTAAGCCATGGATTTTTGGCACAGCATAACAGAGACATCCAATTGAATTAGAAAAGAGTGCATTTTTCTCTTTACATTCAATTATATTTTTAGTCCAATAATCACTTTTTCGAGTGAATGGAGGGCTCAACACTTAGACTCTCCTCTACTCTTTTTTTGGCACAGAGTCTATCACTTGGAAAGCATTGGACCAAAAGTGAATACTTTTGACATTCAAAGTGAAACACCTATTGAGTGACCAAATGTCTGTATTATTACCTCTCAATACCAATACTGACAATACTTTGTGTGGGATATAATGCCATCAGATCTGAACATAAGATAGGATTAGCAGACATTTCCCATATTTTTGAGTCGATAGGAATCGCGACTCATAAACACATTTCTAAAAAGTGTTATTTCAGGAGAAGATGTTACCAACAATATGAACTAGGTAAATAAAGTCATACTTGGCCTCAACTGACAATACTTGTAGGGATGTATTGTATGGAAAACCAAATTAATAAATCAGACTTCTTTACAATTGAGAGGACAGAGAGGGAGGGGAGAGAGAGAGAGTGTGTGTGAGAGAGAGATAGAGAGTTTTGTGGACTAACAATGAGAGGATGGGACAGATTTTGGCCAAAACTAAGTTATTATTCTTATTATTACAGAAAATGTTTTCTATTCAAGAGAAACGACAGATCACTTGAAAACCACTTTACAATAGAGGACAGAGACATAGTGAAGGAGGGGATAGGCATTGGTTAGGCATATGGCCTGTCTTAGAGGCCGAGGCAATACAAACACAACAATCAGACGAATTCTCGGAATGGGCGCAACTAATTATTGTTGCGTTCACTGCACTGGACGTCATCTCTTCCTTCAATATTTTGTTCGTCATTTCAATTGTCATTCTTTGAGAGTCAGAGCCTTTCAATAGTATATTAAGATTTCGTCAAATGTTTAATATTTTCGCTACAAAACTATTCAATTCAAAAATGAGAGAATATAATAGATTTTCAACTTTTCTCTCTCTCTCTCTCTCTCCACACTCACCAATACCTGTGCTATCAGTACATTGAAAAAGAGAACACCACCCGTTGGCCAAACAGGTGGTGCAGAGTATAGCGCGGATGTTACTTCTCTGACAAGACTTTCTCAAGACTAGAGTTATATACAGTGAGAGAGCGGTCAGGCCTTACGGAAATGCAAATCAAAGATGATTTTGTCCTACAATCAGATCCATTCACTATTGACTAACCAATGAGTCCAACCATTCATTCAAATCAATGTATCCCTAATATTAGTGAACAGTTCATTACGTGGGATAACACATACCTAAGGAATACTTCATATTTGTTGACAACTTTGTGAGACCCGAGTCTTACAAACTTTTTATGAATGAATAGTAAATTGTTTGACAAACATTTGAAAGACATCTTCCGAAGGAAAACAGTCATAAAATATAAAATAGTGACAAACCCTTTATATCACCTGATATTATCAACATATTATCAAGATCATTTCGGTAATAAAATTCATTTAAAGCTAATAAACATTTTAACCACAATTTCAATACTTATAAAACAATTGGAAATCAGCGATCATTGACTAAAAGTGATCTTACCTTTCAATGAGGTACACATCTGAGGGAGGACTCCATCTGACCATTAAATGGATTGAAAATTGAGAACACATTTCCCTAAAAAGAAAACTAATAATTAATTAATAAATTTATTCAATAATTGATTTAAAGACACAATTAATTATAATTTTTAGTCTTCAAAATAGAGTCATCACTTATGACACGAAAGGGTCAAAATTCATATAAAATGTCTGTCATTTATGTGATTCATTGATAGTCAATCCATAATCAAATGATATCCTCTTCTTAGATATCATTATTAAGTTTATTATATTTAACTCATAAAAAGTAAAAAATATAGATTTTGTACATAAGATATCGCTTAAATGTTCGGCTTGTTTATCACCAAGATCAAATAATATTTATCAAAAGAATAAAACTCAATTAAATTCGATTAAAAGGTTTAGCTTTTTTCAAAAGTTTCCTTGCTTATAATTGCGATTACTTTAATAGCCTTTAAGCATAATAAAAATGAACTTGATAATTTTTGTCTCTCAATCACTGATAAACATATTTTAAAAGCGATTAATTGAATCTATTAAACACTTTATCTTTTCTTAAATAAATATTTTAATTTAAACTGAAAAGAGTTAAAAAATATTCAATTTTTTCATTGAAAGTTCTAATATGTTGCAAAAATTTTACATGAAAATTAGATAGGTCAATGCTCTTGCAAAAGAGTTAGATTTCTTAAGTATATTTAGTAGAGAAAAGGTGCTATAAAAGTGTTTCATTGGTTGAATGGTTTTGTGGTAAAACTAATAAAGTTTTCACTTATATATGTTATGAATGACGAAATGGGAGTCAATAAAAATGTAAAATTCAATTCAATTCAATGCCATTGAGAGGAGTATTCCGGGAATCAGGAAATAAAACCTGAGTTCATGGCTTACAGTAAAACCAAAATTAGCCAATAATTCAGTGAAAAGAGAGAGTCATTTATTTATTATGATTTTTAGAAATTTTATTCAATCGGAGGGATGTGAGGGATGTGAGGGATGTGCTAAAGAACTGATCAAAAATGAATAATAAGATTATTGAATGTTATTTTCATGAATTCAGTTATTGTTTGATAGAAAAGTCGGTAGAAATGGTAAGAAATGGTGAAAATAGTGAGAAATGTGTGAGAAATAGATATAACAACAGAAATAAAAGATATTCTCTACTCTTTTGTTGAGTTGAGTCAGAAAAGAGATATTCTTCTGGTCTTATGGTCTGACAGTAAATAGAAATGTAAGAAATGAATAGAAAATGAAAACGAATGAAATACTATAGTATTTGACAATACAATTGCCGTCCGGCACTACCATCCAGTTGTGATGCTAGTGCTTAAATAAGCCATCAAATATAAGAACTTGTGCGCTCATAGTGTCGATTTGCACTAACGATGGTAACGATGGTACCTATGGTTTAGCTCAGCTCCTCTGCCAAAATACATTACCGTACCTTTTATTCAGTGTCAATCCTGTTTGTTTCGTTTGTGCCCCATTCAAACTGCCTCTCTCTCTCTCTCCCTCTCTCTCTCTCTCTCTCTCTCTCTCTCTCTCTCTCTCTCTCCAGCC
>JAQFZL010000575.1:0-14717 GCA_034695685.1 Galumna lanceata
AAATAATATTATGATAAGAATAAACATTTTAATTATTCGAGTTTAATTAAATGAAATTCAATTCAACTGAAACTATTTATTTCATAATTTTATATTTTAATTCTTGAATTTTCAATTTCGTGAGTTTTCTTTGAAATATTTCAACATTGTTTAAATTTTTCGCTAATTTTTTCATAATCTGACATTGATGAAAAATAATTAATGAGACAAGTTACTTTCAATGGCTTTAGTTATAGTTAATAACTTTCAAGATAAGTATTTAAAATGATCATAAGTTAATTATTCTGAAGCACTGATTTTTTTTGTATTATTCAATACTGGTTCAATTAATCAAGTAAAAATTTTTAAAGTTCCTCATCTTATTGATAATTTATCATTTGTGTGAAATAAAACTGATTATTCCGTGGGCAATAAAATTGGTAGAAATAAACATATAACATTCATTGAAATTAACAAGATTATCTTTAAGCAAGACGTGTGTGCGTGTGTGACGTATGTGTGCACTAGCGAATGAAAGGGAATCCCTATTCCCTTGCGGGTCCCGTCATTCCCTCCGCCCGTATGGGAATTGGATAGAATGGGATTGATTTTTGAACCACGGGAAGGATACGAGATTCCCAATGAAGATCTCATTCCCTTATAAATCCCGTAATGTTATAAATTAGCGAAACTATGTTAACTGAGGAAAGCATTGGCTTAAAAAAGTGATGCAAATATTTTCATATTTTTTACGCATTGCTTTCGTTTAAGTTATTTAAGACCATTAGAAGAGTCTTAAAATAAATAATTTAATCAAAAGTGTTTTAATTGAATAAATGTTTGAAAATGAATATTTTGAATCTGATTTTATAACCTTTTCATTCATTACGGGATCAAGGGAATTTAAGGGATTCCCGCCCGGGATTCCCTTAAGGGAATTTGGAGGGAATGGGAATGACTCTACGGGAAACGGGAGGGAACGGGAATCAAACTGGCCAGCTTTTCACTCGCTAGTGTGCACACATCAAGAGAACGAAACAATCTACCCTTGGTAATAGAGTTAACATTGAATAAAAAGGATATGATTGACATGATACCTTGACATAGGGTCTCACATAGGTACAAAGGGGATATACTTGGACTCAACTTAGAGAGATTGTGACTATGATTAAAAATTATACTGACCTGGTTATTACAAACACAGTTTTACAGAATTGAAATCTGTTGAACAGTCTTTGAGTTATCAAAAATAGCCGACAGAACAAACCTTTTGACTGAAATAATATTTTTATGAGATTTTCATGTTTTTATTAAAACTATTCTAAATTTATAAACAAATAATCACTTTATTATTGAATAAAAGTAATAAATGAAATACATTAGTAAAAAAAGTCTAGTCTTCTGAAAAAAGTTTTACATTTTTATACTTTTTTAAATAAAATATTCATAATTTTGCAAACTTTACAAATTATTATTATTTAAAATTAATATACTTTTGAGTCAAAACTTATTAGTTCTGAAGCTTATTATCTATAACAAACTCACATATAATCTAGCTGATATTATTAAAAACTGTAATTTATTAAAAAAGATTAAATATCTATAATAATAATATTTATTGAGTATATCATTTGGTGGACACTCGCTTATCCTATTTAATTTTTATAATTTTTAATAATTTAATAATAATAAGAATAAATAAGAATTATCTTCAGTTTTAATATTAATAATTTGAATACTTTCATTACTTATTTTTTAAACCATGATGTTATCGAGATCAATTGGAACAAAATTTATTTAATTAAATGGGCTTAATATATAGTTTGATCTTGCTTATTTTTAGTAGATCTCATGGGAAATATAAAATAAGAACTGTATGGTTACCCCCGTTTGGAGTAAAAGGTCCCGTTGTTAGTGAAGTGAACGATAGGACAAACACGACGTCACCGGTATATGAAATAAAAGGGATTAGTGTTAAGCCAAGAGCCCACTAATAAAATGTGTGCCAAATCTCAGAATCAATTGAATCGTTGATAACAAATAGTGCTGTGCGTATGACTAGGCTCTGATCAGACTGTTATCCGACAACAATAGAATTGTAGTGAAACTACTTTTGTTAGAAATTAACGACAAATTCATATATTTTGAGGAAAAACAGATTTAGAATAAAAATCATAGAAAAGGGAAATATTTATTCACTTATTTATTGAATAATCAAATCACGACAATTCATATAACCTATAATTCTGTGCTATTAAATCATGCCAATAGTCACGAACAGAGTTCGCCCTGTCTCCTTTTATCTAGATGTGTTTTTATTTATGTAACAAGATAATATTGTTTGAGAAAAAATTACAAAATAACGGAAATATTATAATAAATATATTGTAAACAAATTTATTGCTCTAAAAGTCGAGAGTCAGACATATCATGAAAATAGTGCTCAGAATTTACGAGGCAATTTCAATAAAATTTTATTACCATGCTCATATTTTATTTTAAACTCCCAATAGTGCTGTTCTCTACGCTTATCATGGTCAAAACTCTATAAAAATCCTTTTATCATCAATATTTTGTCACATTTAAGAATTAACCACTAATGCTATGTCTCTCTCTCTCTCCACTCTCTCTCCCTCTCTCTCTCCACTCTCTCTCCCTCTCTCTCTCTCTCCTCACTCACTCATATACAATGTTTATCACTAAAACTCCGATAGATATCTATTTTAATAGAAAACTATAATTCATTCATAACTTTCACGTTATGACTAAAATTATATTAAATATTCAATAGATTTGGAAATTGAGTTCAAACCTAATAGAAATGTTTTGGTTTTATGTGTTAAGACATTTAATAAAATCGATTGTAAATGTATTAGAATAAAACAAGAATAGATTTAAGTAAATCGCTTATGAAATAACATAAATGATAGACATTGCCTTGAAATTTGAGTGATTATGATCATGCACAATTGACAAATTCTTGATTGACTCATAAAACATAATGAGAACTAAAGCTCTAATTAAGTGAAATATTTTTAATATAATTTTATTAATAAAAATATGGGAAACAATAAGAGGAAAACTTATGAAAATCCTTGAACTGAGCCTAAAGTCAGATAAAAATAAGACTCAACACAAAGAGGTATTAATTAATAGCGTTTTCAATACGAATAAAACTCTCATTAATTATGTTTTTGTAAATATAAAACCGATATTTAATTTTAATACTCAAGAAATTTATAAAAATTCAATTACTTTATCTTAAAAGAGAGAAATTCATTAATTTTGATTGAGTTTGAGCTCAATCCCAGCGTTTGCATCCCTGGCCTCAACCTAAACAGCAAATAGTCTACTGGCTATTAATATAATTGATATGAGAATATTTGATTGATATTAGGCTTACATTCAGTATATTTTGCATTCATTATTGGCGTGTATTCAAAGTCAAGTCAAAGCAAAGCAAAGAAAAGGAAAATTCGTTTTCTCTTTACTATTCAGACAAAAATCTATTGATTTTTTGCTTTTTTATATTACGTTTCCTTTGATTTTTGATGCGAATAACCATTCATTGGATTTATATGTAAATCGATTTTTTGTGGCAATTCTTTTACTGTTATATTCCTATCTATGATATAATTGAATAGAAATGACAGCAAAACATTTATTTCTTTTGATTCCAGGGATGAACAAATGAGTTATATCTCCCGGGGGAGTATAAACACTATAAATTTTGTCCAAACCTTCGCTTTCTACTTGTGTTTAATGTTTGATCTAGTTCTTTCATGAAATATTGATTATTTATACCTCTTGTTATCTATTATTGAATAGTCTAGATAGTTTCTAGATACTTCTTCAATACTTCACAAAAGGAAAGCTATAAATATGAAAAGCGAGAAAAAGTCATATAAGTTATTATATATTGGATATTAAAAGTTGCAAGGTGAAAATTATGTAAAAGAATGTGTTTGTGAGTCAACACTCTTTGGACATCCCTTTTGATTATATAAATAGAAATCTAAAGTAATTGAAGTAATTCGTGGAAAAACTGATCGACAAATTAATCTAATATTAAGAGTAGACAAACACAAGGGATAGCATAAGAGAACTGAGCACAGGTTGCCATTAAAAACGGGAATTTTCATCAAAATTTTCTCCTTATTTCTGTGCAAACATTTAATGCATTGGATTTTAATTAAAAAAATATAAATATAATATTCTGTTCTCTTTTTGTCGGCGCTTATGAATTAATGAAAGGTCTTTTTAGGCCTAAAACTAATTAATGTTTGAGATTAAGGTAAACATTCTTTTCATAATTAATTCGGAGAATTTATCAATTAATTAATTCTTGTCTAGCATTACAATTTGCCCACTCTAGCACACTCTTCCTAGTACTCTGAGTCAGCTATTTTTAATCTTGTTTATAAAATTCTCTTTCTTGGAATTAAGCATTAATTTGTTCGAGAAATTAGTTTTTTTTTCTAATTTAGTATTTCTTTGAAACAAAATTATATAATTCTTGTGTTGATTTACATTTTGATTACACTAAAGTACAATAAGAGAGTGGCCAAGCTCTTTTCATCAAGCTAGCTTTCATTAAAACTTTTCTAGATTAACTTTATCATTTAAAAATGTTGCATGTTAAATTATTTAAATAACCTTGTTGTATCAAATTTTATTTAAGTAAAAATTTTAAATTGAATACACTTTTCCATTTAATTTAACAAGTTTCAATTTTCATAATTTAACATGATACATTCGTTTTATATTAAATTTATTTTGTTGTAATCTTATATTTTTCAAACAATCTAGGTTATATTTTTGAAGTTTTTTCATTAATTATATTTTTGAAAATAAATGATCCAATAGTTGACCTTGCTCACTTACCTATGGAAAATATAATCCTAATCTTATTTGGAAGATATTTTCAAAGAACTAAAAATTAATTAATGAAAAAATGTGTAAATATTGAAAGAAAGTAATAAAAAATTAATTGAATTTCTTGGAATCAAAAAGAATTCCCGTTTTGTGAGTCATCCCCTCTTTTAGTGGATATGTTTTCTATCAAAAAACAGAAACACATAAGTGCTGTTCTATTGATACCTCTCCCAAACATACCATTATTTTAAGACCTGTTGTAAAGAAATAACTTGTCTACAAATAACGCGATGCCTATCAGTAAATGCCTTTCAATAGCGAACAGACTCTTCACTGAAGGAAAGTTCTCAAAAAAAATGAAGAAAAGTCTACAGAAATTTATTCATTGAGAGCTCAGCATAAATTGGCAGAGAGAAAACTAACCAAGCTCTTATTAAAGGAGTTCTTAAACATTTCAATAGTATTTTTTTCAATACTAGAGTCAAACATCATAACTAGTGCTGAATAGTTGGACAGGTATTCCATAAATAGGATCATAGACTGAAAGACCAATGAATAGATTTATGGTTAGATAAGCCAGTGTTCAGATCAGAGACCAGTAGTGATCCACTGCCTTATTCTTGGAGAATAAATCCCAGTCAATAAGAAATGGGAACTTAACTCTTGGGAAGGGCTATAATCCTATGGTTGAGCTCTATTTCAATGCAAATCATTTCGGTTTCATTTGGAATCCCTTTTGGGTAATGGATATATGGGTCCGGAGATTATTTTGTGCTTTCATTCATTTATCTCAAGAAACTATTAGTTCGGATTTCTTGAGAACTCTGTCGGACGGCTTATCGATGGCTGTCCTCTAGAACTCACTATTTGGTACTCAATTCATATGATATTACGGTTTATTTTGCGGTCACTATTTCTTCACAAAAGAATTTAAAACTTATTTTTGAATTATTCATTGATTTTATACAAAATAACATCCATAGAATGAGCATGGTAAAAGCACCTACAACATTCTAAACATTGTAAATAAGTTGATAAAACTTAAGTTAAGTTACCTTGATAATTTTAACAGAACTTAAATAAATAATTTATGATTTTTATTATTATCTTAATTAAAAAAAATTATCATTTTGATCATCAAATTTAAATTGATCATTTTTTAAATTTTAATTAAAAAAGATGTAATAAAACAGACCAAGTTCAAAATTAACTAAGTTCTAAATAGAGTCAAAGTTAACTTTGAAGCAGAACTAAGCCGAGGGTTATTTCATGTTTAGAGTCCCATTTGAAAGGTTGACCCATTATATCATTAATTTTGATCGATTAATTCATTATGAGGTGATCTTGGTCATGATCATTGGTCAAGGATTTCATTTAGATATGAAAATTAGGTAAAAATAAGTAATTTTCGGTAAAAGTCTTTTTGTATGACTTTAAACGAAAACGTGTTTTAATAAAAGAGGAGATTATTATCGAAAAACTTTTAACGAAAAGTATTTTAGAAGTTATAAAACCCTAAAATTTAATCATTATTTTAGTGGAAAAACAGACAAATTATCTGATTTTAAGCTAAACTTTCACTTCAGTGATGCGCAAGAATTGTATCTAACATTTTAGTGGGAATGCAAGTGAACCTTGCTTATTTTAATACCGTATTTAATCAATTTCTAAATAAATTTCAGTCATTTTAAAGGAAATTCAAATGAATTTCTATTAAACTTATCATGATTATACTTTCAATTTTACAAATGTTTCAAGATATTCATAATGAACAAGTGGTTAAGGTTAGTGTGAGGCCACCCTTTGCTCATCACTAGTCTTAAAGCGAAAATTTTAATGAATTCGATGTTTTTAAAGACAATTATTTACAGTCTTTTGAGGGAAAAGATTTCAGATCCGAATCAGAAGAAGAGATGAGAAAAAATTTTGCCTCAAATCTTAGTTTGGAATCAGTTGACAGAAAAGGACAGTTGAATCTCATGGCCAGACTTAGGATGAAAGGAATAGAGGAGTCGACCGATGCCGGGAGGTATGGCGCAGGAAACGCACTCGGCTTTCAACAGGAATCAAATGATACGGAAGAGATGGATAGCCTTTTGTCGGCTAAGAGACTGTCGAGGGGGGACTGATAGGGCACTTCATAACTAAAGGTCCAGCACAAGTCAACACTACTTGTGCATTGACTGCTCTCTTTTGGTTAAAATTTTTGTGCACTTATTTTTATGGTGAGCTATAATGGCTTTCTATAGACATGATTTCTGAGCGGAATTCGATCTCAGATTTCACGGCTCTTATTTAACAAAGAAGAAAAGCAGTTGACTATACATATACTCTGGCACAGCATATGTTCACTGAAAAACACTTTCAAAATCAAAGGAAAAAATTTCAAAATTTAAGGAAAAAACGTTGAAAACAAACTCTTCGTTCAATGATTTTAAAGTTTTTTATTTAAGAATATTTTTATTTCATTCAAAATATGAAAAAAAGTGTTTTAAAAACAATAAAAATATTTTTATTAATAATAAAAGAAAATATTTTTCTTTTATCCATTTTATTAAATATTTTATTGGAGTATAAAATAATTCAATTGAAAGACAGAATAGAGTGAAGTGTGGCTCACATTTTGTATCTATAGTCGAGAGGTTGTGCTCAGCACACACTTGAAAACCACTACAAGTATTGAAATCCACACAAAAAACATTTCTTAATAACAGCTAATCCGTTGACAATAAAAAATATTCAAAAATTTTCAAATTCTGAGTATCTTAACATTGATGGGGTGACCAAGGTGCTTTCAAAATACATAAGTTCACCATTTTTCAATAGCACCCACTCTAAAGTATCTCAATATTTAAGGAAATACCGAACAAAACAGAATATTAGGAAATTTTGTTAAAATTTTATAAAATTGAACAAGGTTTATTTAAAATTTAACAAGAATGATCTTGGTCACTCTTGTTACGCAAAAAACTCAACAGATTTCATTTTAAACCTATTTTTGAACAAAAAAGATTAAAAAATAAATTCAATGAAAAATACATCAAAAATGATAGACCACTGGCTTTAAAGGAACTAAAGCTCAGTTGGGGTGCATTGAAAGAGCACCGGGCGATCAGAATTGTGAGCTGACTCTAGGCGTGAGTCCAGACTATAAGTCTTGGTGTCTATTCACAGGACATTACAGTTTTCTTATGCTGGGAGTGATAGAAGTATATATCAACTGCAACATAAAACTAGCACAGAATAAGCTATATATCAGTGGTGGAGGGCAGGTGGCATTGAAATCAGAGAACAGCATAGAACAGAATAGAAGAGAATAGGGCAAATAACATCACAAGAGTGAAAAGCAGTGCAATATATATATACTTTTTACTTTTTCGGCGGACAAAAACACACCGAGAACTGCATTAATGGATTGCTGTGAGAATGGGCTCAGAATAGACCATTCAATGGCACAAACATATATATGGATGAAGTGAATAGAGTTCAATACTGTTCTCTTTCCAACCCTTCGAATAGTGGTCTTTCTTCACGTTTTATGCTTTTGAATGAAATTTATCGCACAATAAGAGTGTGAGCTCTAACTGTGAGCCTCTTTGCAGTCACTGCACATCCCATACATCTCTCTCTCTCTCCCTCTCACACTCTCTATCACTCACTCACTCTCTCTCCCTCTCTCATGGATTCTTTGAGGAAAGACTTTATTCTAATGTAAAACATTTGAGCGGATCTTTTGACTATTTTGGAGGCCTTTCGTCGCACATCCACTCCATTCATATGACTGTTCACAACATGTCGTCTCCTATTTCTTATTGCGATTATTATTATTATTGTTCTGTCGTTAAGTCTTTTGCTCTTTGGTTTACTATAACCATAGCTCAGGGGTTATAGGGGTTCGCACACTCTTTAAGGTCGTGTACTCTTTTGGCAGTCAATTGTTGTGCAAACTATAAAAAAAAAGAGCACAGAATAGAGGGAACGCTTCTATTATTGTTCATAAATAACAATATTTGAAAGCAATAGCTATAGTGAACTAATATTATGGTGAGTATGGATGTGGAGTTCCGCTCAAGAATACAATTTTTAGCTCAACTTTTTTATATACCATTTTGACGGACACTTTTGTGATATAAGATTTAGCATGAACATTTCAATCACACCCTTTCAACAAAGGGATAATTTTAGCTGAAAAATATATCAAATATTTATCTTTTATTTGTTGAAACTATAAAATATTGATAGAATCACCATGGTGATATTTTAAATCATTTCATAATAGACAAGATATGATCAATATTTGTTGTTAAAATGTAACTAGCTTAAAATTTTATGAAAACTTGAGTATTATATCAAAAAGAATTAATCCTTAATTACATTATTTATGATTCAATTAAGTATTGATAAACTTAAGTATTAATCAAAGTAACAAGATTAAACACGCTAAAAATAGCTAGGTATGATATTTTGTGTAGGTTGATCTTTAGTAAAAGAACAGAGTGATGACTACCATGATAAAAAAACTGATTGCTTTTGTTGAGTGGGCGTATTATTGATGGATAATAATAATATGAAAGTGTTTTTGTAAACCGATATTACACTCAAAATAAAATCCTGTTTTCGAGTTAAATGTTTTGTAAAAAAGAAGAATATTTTCGCTAAAATAATATAAATTGTTTACCAAAAGTATGAAATTGGAGCTCATTTTGCTAAGAGCTTACGATGAGTCTCAAAATACCAGGTCAAACAAAAATAAACAATAGTAAACAAGATCAATTTCGCTAAAATTTTTAATAAATAATAGAGAAAAATGTTTTTAATACAAAGACTGTAATTTTGTTTTTGAATGAAAAGAAAAATTGTTGGCAAACGGAAAATATAATGGAAATATAAGATCAAGAATAAATTATTTCTACTCAAACATTTATCTTGTTCTTCTGTGCACAACAATAACCAATCCTTATTGAATAGAATAAAGAAATACAATTTATTTGTGCGCGGATCGAATTCCCATTCAATCTGAGAGGGAATTTAATTTAATTTTTTGATTGACATAAAAACTATTAAACCTTAAAATAAGTTTCTTTCGTAGTTTAAAGTCATTCCTTTCTCCCTTTCTCTCTCTCTCTCCCCTCCCCTCTTACTCTCTCTCTCACTCTCCACTCTTTTTCGTTTTGAGTGAAATTATTGATTAGCCCATAGTCTCAGTAAAAAGTTGTAAAATAAAAACACTGAGAGCACTGGTATGTCTGTCTCGACAGGCATTGGATAGAAGGGAACACCTGCTCACCCATTACTGCACACAAACATCGCTGTCAGAGTGAGAGTGAAGAAGACATAGCATTACATCAATTGATTATAAGTTGTTCTCCAAAAACATACCGAAAGAGAAGAGAAAAATAAAGGGAATAATAATAAGACATTCAATAAAATATCTCCACTCTTCTCTTCATTATCTTTTTCAATGGCCTCAATAGCCAGGGTTGTGATTAACCTGAACAGTCTTCTCCTCACTAAAGCCATTATTATTCATTGTCTGTCCTAATGAGTAGATAATCTTAGTTTTGAAAATGACCTTTCCAACTTTTTTGGAAAAAATAACATTTTGTTAGACGAGATTTTCAATGTTATTTTAACTACAATATTACAACTGGTATTAAGTTGTGCATGTTAAATGTTGTAAAATAATATTTACAGTAAATTATGAAGTACCTAGGGCAATTTAATTTAAAACAAAACTCCTTGACTATCATTAAGCAAAATGAGAGACAAGAGATTGGAGGCAACCCTAACCTAAAGGCCAGAATCCGACATATGGCTTATCATTATTATTACGGCAATGGCTGTACCCATAATAGTAATCCCTGTGCTTTTGGAGAGTGTCTGAACCCATGCAGAGATCGAATGCGAATATTTTTCACTGAAAATGTTTTCCTTTAATAGCTTTTTAGAACTCATTATTTTATTTTATATTTCTTTTAATAATAGTTTTTCTAAAATATGAGTCTATAGTTTCGTAAGTGTATGTCATTAGTTATTGTTTACTCTTAGCTTTTCATTTATATTTTAATAGTGTGATGACTCCAGCAATTTTATGAGCAAGTTTTTTATCTTGGTTATATTTTTCTTCGGAAAAAGTTTTAAATTATCACAAAATTTATATTATTGCCTGATATTATAGCTATGATTTAAGTTAGCTTGTTTATTATGCGCCAAATTTTTAAGCATTACTTTTATTTATCTTTGGAGAGAACCTCTTAAATAGAGTGCGCACAGAATAGACAGTTAAGGAATAAATGTTGAGCTTATTTTTCGCTTTATTTTATTAAATCGCGTAAAATATGTATCAAAATATTTTTGATCGCATTTTATGGCAGAGAAGAGGATTTTCACCGTATTTTCATTCAATAGATAAACAAAAAAGAGTTGTAATGTTTAGGAGGTTAACATTGAATTTATTTTGAAGTCTCAAATATTTGAAGCATTCTTTCCAAGATCTTATTCGAGAACATTTTTAAAACTTTATTATTGATCCTAGCTCAAAAGCAAAACATTGAATAATAGCGTGATATTTGAACAAGCCATTTTAATTTTTCATAACATATTAAATGCACGAATTATTCCATGAATAATGTTGACCAAGATTATATTTTATAATAAATTATTTTTGACTATTTAATAATTTATCATGCTAATTTACATATAAAAATCACAGCAATGAGTAAAAATATCAAAAAGTTGTAAATTTTACAAAACAAGCTGGGAAGTTTTATTTGTGAATATTAAGCTAGATAATATTTTATTAATAGTTTAATCCTTAATAAAAAAATTTAAAAATAAAAAAATTGGAAATTATTGCTAAACTTTTGACATAAGTTATGTCACATAACTTATGTCATATAAACCCTAAACTTCATTAATATCAATGTTTTTGAATTTTATTTACAGTTTTATAAATTAATTAAATTAGGATTTAAATGAAAACTAAATTTTATTTTAATTATTAATATTTATGTCAAGAATTTGAATGTTTGTTAAATTTTAATAGATTTTACTTGAAATTTACGAAAGTTTTAGGATCAGTTTCTTTGTGTTTTTCTACATAAATTTTTCGGCCACCAAATGGTTTTTATGCCTTTACCACCCCCTTGGCCATCACTGTCTTAACTTAGATACAATGTAAGGGGAAAAACCAAAACATAAATCAATTAAAAATTTATTAAATAAAAACAAAAATAATTGGATTTAATGGCAAAAAATGTTTGGGAAAAGTTTAAGATGAGCTCAATTTTAATAGTGTTTATATAAGTCCCTTAATTTTCATACTATTAAAACAGTATTTTATTTCCTTATTTATTAATTTTATTTTTATTAATATAATTCATTTTAAACTATAAATGTTTCAGTCATTTCTTAATTGCAAGATTGAATTACCATTGATATTCACCAATAAAGTATATTTTACATACATTTATAGGTAGTATATATTTATAAAACAAAAGATAAGAGTAAAACAATATTTTGTATGAATTAAATAATTTTTGCTTTTATTCGTTTGTATGAAATTAATTGAATACTATTTTTAGTATTGCTTTGAAAGAGAACTTCCATTAATTACAGGTCAGCCCAAAAGTTAACATATCAAAGATTAATGATTATAAAGTTAAAATAAAAATAAAACTATTAAAATAAACTTGGCTATATATTTGAATCATTGAAAAAAAAACGCTTATTTTAATAGCAATTTTACTGAAACTTTTGCGCACAGATGTCATGAGAGAGGCCTCAGAGACAGAAAAATAGTTGAGAACAGCATTTGTTGGCAAAATATCCACTATTTTGTCTCAGAAACTAATTTGGAAAAAGTGATGACATAAGGAGTAATTCGACATTTTTTCCAGCGCTGATACAATCTTTTTGCAAAATGATCTATAATTACCAAGCTAATATTGGTAAATATTTTGGCCACTATCCAAAGCCAGATAATCAAGCCTAAATATTATCTAGATCACCGAAATAAATCTAGCTAGATAAATACGATTATCTGATGATTATTTGTCAAATCTAACTGACACTGGAGATTAATCAGCAATGTCAATTTTCTCCATCGTCATTAAACTGATTTAATCAAGCATCATTAATTATTAACATCAGAGTAAACTAACATCACTCTTTCCCTATTGAAGCAAGATAAAAAATAATTGCTTCAAAATCATTAAAACTAATTAAGAAAAGTTGATTGATAACATTCAGCTAAAATGCTTTTCCATTGATTAATCAATAAATTATCTAGATAAATTATAACTGTGAGACTCGAGATTATTTTCTCATTTTTCCCAGATCATTTTTTTGTTTTTTATCATGATTAATATCATTAAGCATATTAAATGATGAAATTAGAATATATATTTTACCTTGATAAAATTAATGGAATAGAATTCAGAATTTATAAAAAGATAAAATTTTCTTTATGTCATTTAAATGAAATATTAGGTTATGTAAGAAATAAGAAAGATGTTCTAGTTCATATCAGTTCAAACTAATGTAGCGTAAAATACGGATTCGACGGTATTATCTGTTCCTTAAGTATATGTTTTGGTCAGTGAATAAATGCGGCGAAAAACGCATTTGTTCTTCGACTGCATCGCTGTTTCGCATAATAGTCACTATTATTCAAACAGTAGGCCTTTTCCTCAACTTCTTGTGTCAATGGTTGGGCTCTTCCATAGTTTAGCAGTAGTGCAGTGTTGCTAACACTCAGCCCTCTATTTTATTCATTATTATCGGTAAAAAACACACTTTTATTTGAATACTAAATGATGTGAAACATATATTTTTCTACTCTATTTCCCAGAGCTTTCTCTTCACTCTTTTTTTTGTTGAGAAAATGTTAAGAGATTTTCTCTTACAATCCGTTCCCAATGGTATGCATCGGATTATTATTAATCTAGTTTTGCCCAAATCCCAGTTCAAATGGTATTCTGACTAAATTATCTTGGTTTCAACTAAAATACCCGTAATAAATCCTAGTTCAAAATTACATTAAAATTACAGTATGCATCACAAAAGATCCAGATTATTTTATAATAAATCTATCTAAAAGCTTTACACAGTCAAACTATTTGATCCTAGATCATTTTCCACTACATTAGACACAATTTATTGTGAAAAAAATATATAAAATTAAAATAATTTATGTAATAAATTACCTTGCACATATAATTGATGTGATTCTATACATTATATAAAATAATAGTTTAATTCCTTTTTAAAAGTGGTATTTCATAAGACTATTGTGTTTTTCTCTTTCCAAAAGACTTTTGTTATTCTATGGTCACTATATTTCAGATAAACTGTAATTAATTTCTCACAAAATTTCAATGAAAAGCCACTCATTAATTATTAAGGCTTTTGTTTATTTTATTAAATATTTTCTAGCAAACTAAACTAGGCTCATTTACAAATGGTCATTACTCTCTTGTCTCTATGAAATTGGTCATTTAGTATTAAACGAAATTAAGCATCTAGATAATATATAATAAATAGCAATGTAAATTTATTAAATTAAGCCTATTGTTTCATAATCGACTGCAAACTCAATTTAGCATGTTAATATCAATAAATAAATTTAAAAGAGCAAATAAAAGATAAATGGAAATATTAACAAGTTCAATTAATCCATTATCTACTTATTAAATGTTGTGCTCATCCCTGTATTTGGAGATAAAAGTAATGCTATTATTTTGAAGTGCTTTTTGTTGGAAATTGTATTAAATTTATCTCAATTTTAGTAAAAATACATTAATTTATATCAATAAAAGTGTTTATTCAACACTTTTTCTTATTAATAACAACAGACAAGTGTT
>JAQFZL010000576.1:0-14713 GCA_034695685.1 Galumna lanceata
ATGAAAAGACATTCGGTTATAATTCTCTCATTTATTTATCGTTTAAACTAAAGCCGATTCTATTGAATAGAATGAGAAGAAAAGGCATTTCATAAACTACTAAACGATAGTTTCACAAAAACCTAAATGTAATTAATTTGTCGATTAATCAAATGCTTGAGTCCAACAAATTTATCACTCATTCAATGAAAGAAATATATGAAAAGACAATAATTAATTCACAATTATTTATATAAATTGGTTGTTATAGTAATACTGCAATAAATGCCATATAATACCAATTTATCTAGTTTATATTGCTTCTAATAAAAACTTAATCAAAAATAAGAAAAGTAAAAGAAAAAAACTTTAATTAAAATTATAAATAAATAAATTTTAGTCTAAATTAAAGTAATTTTTTTTAGTAAATAATTGATAATTTCAAACAGAAAGGAAACAATTGATTAGAGACAGTCATAGCTCTAAATATCTGAGTAATTATACCATTAAAATAAATTTCTAATTATTTATGAAATATGTTTGAAATAATTTAAACTAAAATTTTGAAAAATAAAAAACAACTGAAAACAAAATAATGACTACAAAATTGAAGTTTATTCCTCATCAAAGCCTTCCTGGATAAACAAAATTGGGTGATAGTGTGAAAGGTAAATTTCTCAGAACCCAATTAAACTTTAATTTGAAATACTTTTGATGGGTTTGTAATACAATAAAAAAATAATGACCTCTTTTTCGATCGAAAATTAATGAAAAAGATTTAGGTTTTAATGAGTAATTATTTGATTCAAACAAAAAATTTATTAACCATATATAAATTATATAAAATTAATATAAAAAACTCCATTCAATCGATTAAAACTAAAATTTATATTTGAAAATATAAATATAATAATAATTATGAATTAAAAAACAATCTATTTTTGAGGGATAGTTGACTCCATCAACGCTTTAATTTAAGATTTAGTTGTGGTCATTACCCTCCTTTGCTCTCAACTATTACATTGTTTATCACGAATTCAGCAGAATTTTTAATTATTGTAAGTTAACCGAAACTTATGGTCACTAATCTTAAAATAACATTTAATGACTTTAATAATATGCCGTTTAATTTAACTTTTAAAAAGAGTCACATCTTTTTGACAAACATTTCTATAATTAAGGATTTTTTCATAATTTCACAAATAATATATTTCGCAAAATTTAGGCTTAAAATATAACTTTTCTTTCGTTTTCTTTTCCGAAGAGAAAAAAATCAATATTTATGTAACAGTAATTCAATTCTTTCTCTCAATTTATTGCTATTCAATAAACTTTTCTAAACAAACAATATTTGTGATCCTTAGGTGAAGAGCACTTCATATTTATTTATTCATTAAATTTTAGGAAATAAAAATTAAAATTTTTGTAAAATTAAAGAATGAAAAAAACCCAAAAATCATAAATGTTTGTATCTAAATAGGGATTTGATAATAGTTTTGCTAGAAAATATGCCCTTGGCATTTATAATTTCATCGAATGAATCTTTTAGAAGATTTTCAATGAGAAAACGTGTAAATTCCTTAACTCGTAAAACACGAACTGAAATATAATTTAAATTTAATTTATTAAAAAAAACTAAAAGTTAAGCATTGAATCAATTTTCTAATTTTAATGCCATTAAATGTTTCCATCCATTCATTTGAGATAACATAGATTTATGTGTGCCATTATGTGTGCCATCCCATCAATGGCCCACATTTTAATTAGCATATAATTGGATGCTATTAAAGGGGACGCAAAGCAATAAGGGAACAGTTATTGACGGCAGAAACGGTAGTGAGAGTCAGATATTTAAAGTTTAGATAAAAAACAACGAATTATATGTTTAATTAAAGGCAAAAGTAATCATATAATGGTTATGACATTTTTGTCAATTAATCCAATCATTTATTTTACCGGAAAATATGTTAAGCGTTTTGTTTAATCAACTGATAAATTGTTTGCAAATAAATAATCACTAATTTTGTTGAATTTGATAAAATGGATTAGAAAAATATTTACCGAATGTGTTATTATTAATGGTATCGGATATCATATTATGTGAAGTGTTGTCCTCTAAATTGTTGTCACAAAAGTTGTCACTTTTTTCTTTACTATTTTTCTTGTCTTTTGGATTTTTAGTCCAATTCAGGGAATTTGGAAACACGTCTACAATTCGTTTAGTTTTAGTCATAGGAATGGATGACTCTTTGACTCGAGGCAAAGGAGGTCTTTGACTCATATTCAATATATTATTCATTTGGTTTTCGTTTACCACTTCATAGTTTTCATCGGAGTTTTGGTTTAATATTTCCTCTTTTGGTCTGACTTCGATGAATGGCTGATAATCACAATCAAATCCATTGACTGAAGATTGACTTATGGCTGGAAAACATAATGGCCTCGAATTTGAAATCGGAGATTCACCATCTCTTTGACTATAACCTGTGCTCTGTGACGATATTGTCGATGAAGAGTTCTTTCTCTTCCTATCCATTAGTATGGGTGCGTTCGGAGCCAAATAGTCTTCTTCTGTGAGAATTTCTGATTCTAAAGAGTCTTGATCTTTAGTCATAGGATCAGTTAAAAAGCTCAGAGTTTCGCTAAAAACTGCGTCCAAAACAGTTGAATTTATTGATGGTGAGACCGGTGGCGGTGACTTTGGAAGAGGAGGTGGAGGGGGTTCTGAAGGCGGTCTCTTTGATTGTGAATTAATTATTGGTTTTGATGTATAGTTTATGTTTGGTTTACGAGGAATGCTATTAAAATAATTAATAATTTTTGTCTAAATATTCGATAATTAATGCTTACATTTGAGGCTTGTTTTTAGGCACTTCCGGTTTAGTTGAGGGCGGTTTAGGTAATACTCGAGGATTAGGTTTTGGTTTTGGCAGAATATCTAAAACATTTGTACAGCTTTGATATAAAGGAAATTTATTTTGGCCCTCAGTTTTGGTTAAAACTGAGTTTTCGCTATTCGTTCGATGAGTCAAACCCTCCAAAACTTTTGATTCTAATATTTGCCTAAACTCTGAAGAGTTCCCACAATCACTGATTTGGAGCTTATTTACATCAATTGGTCGATATGAGCCGTTACTCATATCTTCAACGATGTGATCATAAACCAGATCTGTTTCACAGTTCTGTTGGAGATTATAGTCTGAACCACTTTTTTGGGCTTTCATTTCTTGTGGTAACTCTTCGTCTGAGTCGTCGTCATCATCGAAGTCTGAACCCCATCCAACGTCATCGTCATCGTCGTCGTCGTCTTCTAAGAATTTTAACAATTCTTTAGAAATGATAATCGATTAAATGAGTAACAAAAATACCGGTCCTTTCAATGGCTCTATTTTTGTGATCTTTGATGTTTTCGACCAACTTTTTTGCATTACATGCCTGAGTCTTACACTCATTAATGCATTTAACAATTTGTCTGCAAAACAATAAGACCTTAAAAATGCTGAATTAATGCGCGTTTTTATAATAAAAAAGTGGTACTCATTGTGAATCCCATTAATTCACAGCTTATTAATAGAGGGGTCGACGACTTTCTTTAATTCGTTCTACAATTTGTAGCCTTCAATGGCTTTCATATAAATTTTCAAATTAATTGATAATATGATTGCTCTAAAAAAAAAGAGAGATTTGAATCTTTTTAACTAAAATCTCGTAAAAGAAACTGAGTTTGTATCTGATTTTCACTATTTTTTGATTTAAATAAATGATAAATAAATTCAAAGAGAGTGCAAACCATAGTCACAGTTACTAACAAAGAATTTCAAAGGATTTCAAATAAAAACTACTTTTAATGTTTGAATAATCGATAATAAATTATTGGTTAACACTAAAGCTCTGACGGAAACGAATCATTTCGTGGAAAAAGAATGATATCCGGAATACTCACAGAAATGTTTTTCTCAAACAAATGCTAAATAAAAAACAATTTCTATTCGACACTTAGTTAACTATAATTAAAAAGGTATTAATTTTGTGAAACTGAGTTAATAAAAAATGAATTTCTTTAATTGAAGGTTAAAATACATTAACTTTTATTAATTATTATTTAATTTTTCGGGAGTTATAAGGCTTTATAGGACGGGAATTGAATAAAAAAAGGAACCTGTTATGAAGCCTACATATAAGGTTTGGTGGAAAACAGATCATTCCTGTCATTAGTTGAGCGATATATTATTGAATGGTTTGCTGACATTAAAGCATTTGTGCAGACCTTAGGTTTTCTACAATTTGAGAGACAAATCAGACCCTACTTAGTTGTAAACATATTAATGGAAATGTAAATTATAGTGGAATTCCAATAGAGTAGGAATAGAGCAGACCAGTTGTCCCGACCAGTCAATCATCACAACTAGACTACAGTATAGTTCATAAGAGTTTATGATATATAACACATCAAAAGTTCAGTACTTATTCACCTCAAGTTTCAGCTTTAAGTTATAAAAACATTTTTTTAAAAAAGAAATTTATAAAAAGAAATTTGAGTCCGAAATCCTTTTAAAGTATTATAAACTAAACAAAACTTATGTTTGACTTAAAAAGATTAAAAAAATTATTGCATTTCATTGAAGAAATGCATAAAAGAAAATCATTTGTTAAAAATAAGTAAAATAGCGGTAAAATATCAATACATATAAATTAAGAAAAAATATTTGAAATTCTAATTTTATGAATAGCTTTGACTTTAAGAGGAATGACTCCACACTTATGGGGAAGTTTCGAAAAATATAAGCTCTAAATAACCGAAGAGAATGTGGTATACCTTCTGAAGTATCTCTTCATTGTCGGCCACTCAGAACTTCTGAGTGAATCAATTTGGTTATGAAGACTCGACAGCGAAAGTCTTTTGTTATCCATCGCTGACTAACAGTGAGACTAATAATGTATTTACTAAACAATGCTATCATTAAAGTGAAGTTAACGTCACTTTTATCACTTCTATAACTTTATGTCAACCAATTATATCAGAATTAAATCAATTGCATTCACGTCTCCATATATTATCGCTAATACTTTTGTTTAATAAATTAATTAAATATATAAGTGAACAGTAGTGACAAACACTTTATTGTCATAACTTAATCAACTGAACACTGATATGAACTCAAAACAAAAACAAATTCAAAAGTTTTCAAATTAATTTTATGAGAAAATAATGCGATTCTAAGAGAAGTGCAAATATGAGAAGAGAAGAGAGAAGAACAGGTGAACAAAACACTTCTAAAGCAATGGCTTACGCCTCACAGAAATCACATCTGGAGAAACAATTTCATAGCAGAACAATACAAACGATAAAACATTTCTAGATTAACTGATACCAAGAGTATTACTCTAGTCGTCAAATACACCTCTGAGAGCACGACTGATATATGAGACAAATTCACTTCAATTGAAGCACATTTTGTTTTATGGCTGAGCAAATGCTGAGCCCATTGGCTGTTAAGCCAGTGCTGAGCAAATTCTTGAAGTCTTTGAAAAACTTTTCTGGCTTTTAGTCAAAACAAAGTCTGAGCGGATTTTACACTAAAATATTAAAACAATAAATGTTTGACTATTTATACTATTTATAGTATTTTGGCGACACATGTATTGAATAATACACTGTTTTGTGGTAAAGTTCATTAAATACAATGTTTGGTCGTTTGGCACAACTATAACCAAACTCAAACTAAACACTATTAAGCAAAGTGTGTGCGGCCTTAGAAAAGGCGACTTACGTTGCACTGTAAGGGGAAAGCATGACCCTCTTTACATGCCAGGCATCTCCTGAATGGCTAAGAAAAAGTGGTTTGCAATGGTTTTGCGTACTATTCAGAGGTGGACTCACTTCACAAAAATATTTAAGAAATAAAATTTTAGAATTTTTTCTCCAAACAATCACTGCTTAAGAGATGTACTCGTTTTGATTGCAGAGAATTCACCCGATTTTAAGTTTTTTATATAATCAAAGCAATGAAGTGTAACCTAAATGTAAGGCAAATGTTGTTTTTCTCTTACAAACATCGACTGGTCTTCCACTAAGACTTTGAATTTTGTCGATCACTCAGACATCAAAGCATTTCTTAGGAAAAAAGTTCGATATAATGATAGGGCTCTTATTTAACTGGTTTTAGTTCTTGTGCTCCATTTTCTCAGACCATTGTCTCACATAAATCAGCGTTTGGGCAGTAATTGTGTTCCGCTCACATAAGGCGAGAGAGTGAACAACTCTCAACTAATTTTCATAACTAAAAACATGACATAACTCTCTAATTAATGTTAAGTTATGTCTATAACTAATTGTTTAATGACTATTGTGTCCGACAACTGTTTGAACGTAAAGAAAAATGTTCTGAATTATAATTATGTCATTAGTTTAGACTAAACTTTAGAGACATACCGACCACTAAAAGTGTCATAAGTGTAGTATTGCTCAAAATTGCAACCAATTGAATAAAAACTTCCTCAACACTTATCGAAAACTATTCCTAATGACTACTTTTGACAACTAATCAAACGATTATAAAATTTTAGTCGAATTTATAACTCGTTTTCCGATATATTTGTGGGAATTGTTTGATGAACTCAAATGTTTTGATTATCAATTCAAGTCTTGATATCTGTTGGAAATGTTGCGAAAATTAACACAATTATTATCAATAAAACTGAGTAAAGGAATAAATTTTGTTAAAAAATTTTGTATTAGGGATTCAATGATTGAATGATTTAAGCCTTAAGCCATTGTATTGTCTGCTTTGAAATTCATAAAAAGTAATTATTTAAACGAAAAACTGATTCTTTATCATCAAAATTAAAAATAAGGTTATTTTGCTAAACGATAGTCATTTACATGAGTGGTGCGACTCCGTCCACAACTCGACCCTAATTGCATGGATTATGACTTGTTGTGAGAATTATTCATTTTTATGAGATTTTTCGATAATTTCAATTGTAGTTCAATGGACTCAAATTTTCATTTATTTTGTGAAGATTTCTCATATAAACTCTATTCGAGACAATTCTTTGAAGCGAATCAACAGAAAAGAGCAAAACTCCAATGAATTTCAAATGTAAACCACTTTTTACTTTGAAACTAATCAAATATGTCTAAAGAAAGGATAGTCTTTCGTCTCAATGAGTACACTCTAACACTTATTTTAGAAAAGCAGTGGAGGCCTCACCTTCTCCGCCAGATTTTCAACTCCGAAAAAGTAATAACGAGATCATCGCTCAGCTCCTGAAATAACAATCAGACACTTGTTGTCACATCAAACTATTTGACAGTTATATTAAAGTTGAGTGAATGCCCTCTCTTTACTCTTTAACTACAAATTTAGTTAATTGAGTTCAAGACGTCAATACAGTCAATACTAGTATTAATATTTCAAAGATTTGAACAAATTTTCTAAATTTGGTTCATTAAAAGAGGATTCATTAAAACACGACATTAATAATAACTAAAATATATTTTTCCGTTTTTTTTCTTTTTTTGGATTTATTTTATCATTTAATTATTAAATTTTAATACATTATTCATAAGAGGCAGTAATGACTGTATTCTCTCAAAGAAAAGGATTTTTTAAATTAAAAGAATGTCTGAGAAATGAAATTAAAAGAAATATATCCTTGGACTAAAAAAATGCTTACCAATAACTTAGCGCCTGTGATAGCCCTAGTCTTGAATGCTTGAAGGCAATCATGAAAATCCTCCTACAATGTACTCAATTATAAAACAATTTTATTTTGTCAAACATTTGATTAAATGAATTAAAAGTGAAATACCTTTTGAAGCCAATGGAGTAACTGTTTGTTAGACCATTTGATAACAATATCTTTTGATGGAAGTCTTGCCATTAGTTTGATTTAAATAATCAAAAATCAAAAGCATTGAAATGAGACAAATATTAAAATGGATATCAATTTTAATAAATTGACGAATGAACTGGGTTAATTTAATGCATTGGTAGATCTGAGCGCAACATATATGCATAGTTTTCAAAATCGGATGTATTTCCTATTTAATGATGAATTTCTGAATAAATAAAATAAAAAGGTGTGTCTTTTCTAACAAATTGTTTGAAAAGTCATTATAACAGTTAAGGTTATGATATGTTTGCCATTTATTATCGCAAACAAAACATAACTTCCAAGACTTTCGCAAAAAAATTAAAATACTTTTGAAATCTTTTCCGAAACCTAATTCTCATTTCAAATAAATTGAATTCAAATTTTACGTCATTTTAGTTATAAAACTCTTAAGAATTAAATAACGAATTTAAGTCTTAAAAAATATAAGTATTATATTACAAATTGAAGCCTCAAATAAAAATGTTTAACTGCAAAAAACACCTTGCTCAATTAATGTCTAAATAACCAAAATCTCAAAGTATTAAAAATGTCTATGATTTGAATGTTATTAATAATAACTTATTATATAAGGAATGTTTTATTTGTTACAACTTTACTCTATTCTATTTTACTGATGGATTTGTTTAATAAAATAATGAAATCTTTTTTCAAATATAAGACAAATGGAAAACCGGAGTTCTCTTATACTTAACAATTGATATAATAGTGAAGAGGAGTTTAAGCATTTTTTCTCAATATATGATTACCTACTTTATAGTGAAACGGCTATCACTCAAAGAATTTATTCATAATATCGATTCAACCAAATGTTTGATTGAATCATAGTTTGATGGATGAAATTTTATAATATTTTCAAAAATAAAATAAAGGGTACATAAGATTATTGGCATTAAATATGGTATCAAATCAATCATTTATTTGTTGAACAAAAAATATATTTAATTATATATCGATTCTAATAAAAAAGATGATTCATTTATAAGTCGATTGAAAGTGACTTGGACATACTTAATATTGACTATTTACTATTGACTAGGTCATACTAGTTATATCATAGTTTATAATAACGATTATATTAAATGATAATTTGAGAAAAAAAAATTTTTAATAACCAAAAGTGTGTCACAAATGCTTTTAAAGTTATTTTATTTTACGCTAAATTCTTATGACTTAATAATTGGATTATAAATACAAAAATTCAAATTTTTTCCTAAAAAGAGTTTTTTAAACCAAATTTTTAATCCAAAAGCGGTGTTAACACTTCGGAAGTGTTCCGCTATTAAAATAGATGTTTGCTTTCAAATGAGATTCAAACTCAGTGTTTGGATTAAAAAAAAGTTATAAAATTGTAGGAATGCCTCAATTAATGCCTAAATTAAAAGAAAATAAAAAAATCAGTTATCTTTTGAGACAAATTTCAAAAGTGTTTTAAAAATAGAAGTATTTTCTTAGATTTACATAAAAATTAAGGTGACGTTTAATGAGACATTTAATGGGAAAATGTACTTTACGTTTAACATGTAAAGTAGGTAACAGAATAGCATTCCTCAACTATGAATAAGTAAGCTATATTTCTATGTCTATTAATTTTCAAGTTAATTTTACATGCTTTATTTCCCTAATTAACTTAATTCAATTAAATTAAATTCATAACTTATGAATCATAAGTTGAGGTATATTTTGTATTCAGACGTAATGTTTGAATGAAAGCATTGAATGCGTCGAAAGGTTTGCGCACTAATTGTTGGCATTATTTCTGATTTTCAAAACAAACTTTAAGTTTACGTTGACTTTACATGAGTTCAAAAAATGAACAATAATTCAGATTCGGGACCAAATCCTCGACATTTCGATGATATTGAAGACCAAAAGGAAAATATAGACTTTATTGCCATCAATGATATCAAAGATAATTTCAATGAAGTTAAGAGTTTTGACAAAAACGTTAAATCAATTGAAAACCAAAACATGTTTTTAAATAATGAAAACAAATTATTAAATAATGATTTAAATTCAGAAACAAATTCTCTTATTATTAAAAACAAACTCAAGAATCAAAACAATGGAAAAGAAGTGCCATTCAGTCAGTAATCAATAACTTAATGGTTAACAAAATTGACACCAAATGATCAATTGTTCAAATTTTACAGAGTTTTCATCACTATTTGATTACTTAAGAAGTGAACTCCGGAGGAATTATATCCTCGAAAATGACGAACAGAGATATACTGAAAGACGAGAAAAGTTTTACTTATTTTTAAAGGTTCCCTTGCAATTGGAAAAAGTATCTATCTCATTTTATCTCATTTTATTCATTTTCCAACACATTTTCATTTGAATATTTAAATGTTTTAATATTATAATTGAATTAATGATAGATTTGTTGATCCATTTAATCAAATTAAGGCATAATAACTGTTATTCACTTTTTTATGTCCAATATTTTCCTTTTTTGGACAGTTTTTGGCTTTAAGTCATTTTATAATAAATGAAATCATTTATTGCTTTAAAACTGATTTGGAATTAATTTTATCCAAAATAAGTATTAATTTGAGTTTTTATCAGTTTTTATGTTATGGTTTTTTCCAATGTGTCGACGCTTTTCTATTTGTCTTCACTTTTCTTCCGATTCGTTTCGGTCTTTCGATTTGGCATTTAATCAACAGATCGTTCAATAAATTCATTTGGTATTTAAATCACTAATATTTTTAATTTTATATTTAATTAAATGAATTACAGTCTAATATCGGGCCACTCATTAGAAATGTCGACTCCTTTAATACCTTTGGAAGGACTGCAACCCTCAGAAATATGTGATCTAATGAAAGGAGTAATAGTAATATGTGGGGTATTTCTTATGAGTTATGTCGACACTTCGATGTTATACCACATAATCAAAAGTCAATCTGTGATCAAACTTTACATATTCTTCAATATGTTGGAGGTATTCATCCTTTTATATAATCATTATTTTAATGAATCCAAAAAACATTATTTTTGATAATTGTCTTCAATTCTGTGAATAACAAAAAGTTTTTAATTAGTTTTTAAAAAGTTATCGATTCTATCGAAACCTCATTATATGTATTGAATGGAAATCCCGTTTCCATTTCAGGATTTTATGTGGGTTTTGGTGTTTAAACACACCTTTTGATGAAACACTAATTTATATCAATTAGAAAACATAAATCGATGTCAAAAAATATTTGTTCCGATTTACTAAACTTGAAATTTAATTCAGATTTGGAAGGAATAGCCCCAGGATTTCACACAAAAACAAAATCATGTTTTCATTCATTGAAATTACAATACATTTTTAGCAAATATTAACTCAATTCCTGAATAAATTAAAAGGTTTTTATAACAGAATAAAACTTTAGATCCAAAATAAGAGTATTAGTGATCAATGATCTGCTCCTTAAAAAAACCATTAAAATTTTAGAGCATTTAATTTGTATTCTTCGTTAGAAACATATGTTAAGTTCATTCGACCTAAAAATTGTTTGCAAAGAATTGGGAACAAATAAAATTGAAATTTTAAGGGGAAGTTGTCTGACCACAAATTAAGTTGACTATCCTATGACCGCACCCTCCGTTCCTATTTATAACATTGACCTTCAAATTGAAGCCCACTTTTAATTTATTTTATACTTTAAAACTAATTCTTTTTTTTAAATAAATTGTTTAAAAACTAAATTGAAAGGTTGCCGACAAACTCCTGTCCTCTTTCGGTCAGGATATTTTAGATGCCTTATTCTGGACGGCTAATGAGCCCCGGGGCAAAAAGAGAGAACATCTCGGTGTCGTTCCTCATTTAATTATGGCTATCGCTTATGTTTGTGAGTAATCTATTAATTAATCAAATAATTTAATTAAAAATTAAGAAATTGAACACAAAATATCTGAAAATAATCTTAAAGTTTAAACCTTTTATTTATAATTTGTGTGAATATCAATGAATATAAATCTTATAAATGTTTCAAATTTATAGAAAAAATAGTTAATCCATCATTTGTTCTAAAATTTGACACAAATATTATAGAATTTTTATTAAATATTAATTGGTTTTTAGTTCTGCACAGCCTTCTTGTGCTGCTTCAGGCGACCACTTTGAATGTGGCCATTAATTCTAAGAATAAGGCACTGCTCACTGTTATGATGTCTAATAACGTATGTTTACCGAAATATAATCTTTTTGTTTTTTTAATCATTAAAATCAATAGTTTGTAGAACTAAAAGGAATGGTATTCAAGAAATTTGAAAAAAACAATTTATTTCAAATGTCGTGCAGTGATGTGAGGGAACGCTTTCATTATATAATACTTTTGATAGTTGTTATCATACAAACAATGAAAGAATACAATTGGAGTGAAAAGCAATTCTGGATATTATTCCCGGACTGTCTCCTCGTTTTTATCGCCGAAATATTTGTCGATTGGTTTAAACACGCGTTTGTCACTCGTTTTAATGAAATATCTTTTGATGTCTACGAACAGTACGCCGTGAGTCTGGCCTATGATTTAGCCTCCAGTAAACTTAGGAGTGTAAGCATATAAATAATCAATTAATTAAATCAGAAAATATTGAAAGCTTTAGCTCTTAGTCTTTCAATTGAAAGCTATAAATCATTTTTTTTAATTTCATTGAAAGACATTTAAAAACTAATTCATTGAAAATTGTTTAAAATTTATTTAAATTTCAAAACTTTAGGCGTTTTCAGACCACTCCGATTTGGTTTCCAGAAGAATGGGTTTTATTCCGCTCCCACTCGGAGTACTAGTCATCCGTATATTTAGCGGATCTTTTAATCTCAACTGTTTTTATGGCATTCTTTGCCTTATATTCTCTTATTTATGGTAAGTTTTCTCTATTATATACCAAATATATAACAAATTATTTGTGTCAATAGTTTGATGAGTTTCAAACTAGTGGTGAATATCGTACTTTTGGGTCAGGCCTGTGATCTTATTGATGGACACAGAAAAACATTAGACAATAAAGTAGGAGCTCTTTCTCGCCAATACACAAGTCTTCCCGCAAGTCGTCATAATAGTACTGAAGACATTCCATCTGCAATATCGGCTCATCCGAAGAGCACTCCACACACTCCGAACCCGAGCACCAGATCAAGTCTGACAGATATTACAGCACAGGCAGCTATAATGCAAGAGACACTCGAATCATCTATGGTTTTCTCTGACAGTACAGTCAGTCTTAATAGTCTTGATATAAACGATGGAATGTCTGTAGGATTGATTCAGAGCTCTCCCAACAGAAAAGATTTGAATCAAAAGTCTATTCTAAGACAAAGACATATGAATAACGAGTTTAAGAGAAGAGTTTCACTGCAAGAGGTCTCATCCGATCCCTCGATAATTCCTTATTTAGATTTATCTATTAATGAAAATCAGTTCAAATGAAAGTAATTTATTTTAATTTAATTTATTTCTTTAATCAGTGTTTTTATTGTAAATATTTTCACATTTTATTTAATATTTAATAAATGTTTTGCGTGGGATATAAACATAGATTTACTATTTTCGAGCCATTCTGAGTCCTTTCAGGTTCAAACTGACCTTTTCTCACATGCTTTCCATTTGGACAGATATTTATGAAAAGAGTTTTGCGATCTTATGATATATGCGCTCAAAATATGAGGAATTGTTTTATTCATTTCGTAAAATAATCTCTTTGTGAGCAAAACCGAAGATCGCATTCCTATCAATCAAAACATTAATGCTCTGAGAAAAGAATCAGTCCATCACTGAATACTTAAGAACTTTCTCTGAAGAGTATATAAACAAATGTTTTCTATGTTCTCATGTATTCATTCTCTGTTTTCTCTGTTTTCATTCCAAACAATTCTAAAAATTTCTTCGAAAATGATTTCATCTAAAAATCTTATGTTTTTTAGTGTTTTAACAGTTTTAGTAGTTTTGACCTCTTCTTGTTTCATAACTAACTGTCCTCCAGGAGGTAAGCGTTCGGCTCCCAGTCATAGGGATCCTAAGAAACAGGTATGAATTTTTATTGTCTTTTCAAAGCAATAATTTTAAGAAATATTTGAAGTGCACTCGTTGTGGTCCATCCGGAGAGGGACGTTGTTTTGGTCCCGATATATGTTGTGGTCCTTCAATCGGTTGTCACATTAAAAATAGATTTTCATCGGTTTGTAGTACTGAAGATTACAGTCCTCACCCCTGTTTCAATGAGGGCAAACTCTGCGCTAACGGAAAAGGTGTTTGTGCTTTAGAATCGACGTGTTGTACATCAGGTAATAATTTAAAACTTATTTCGACGATTATTTGGATTTTTTTTATTCAATTCAATAGACGGATGTTTTGTCGACAAACACTGTCAGCAATTTATGAGCAAAGCTTCAAATGAAGACAAAATTTGGTCGAATGCTATCGAAAGTCTTTTCTAATTTTATTGTTTTAATTGTAATTAATTGAAGTTAAGGTTTGGTTCGCTTTCTCTATAAAATAATGGAAAATATTTTATAACTTTTAAAATGAATAAGTGATAACTAAATAACTCTTAAATTAAATTTTAATCAATAAATCGATTGTAATCAACATTTAAAAGAAAAATTCTTTGATTTTGAATTTAAAATTCATTTAAATAAATAACGCAATTACAGTCATTTATGACTTGGGTAAAGTACCTTGATAATATATTGGTTAACCCAACCGATTAGTTGACCCAACAGAATAGCATAATATTAGTGTATTAGTGTTTTGTGTAATTAATTGACTTCAAATCATTTTTATCATAAATTAATGATGTTATTTGTCTTAAAGGATCCAAATTAACAAATTCTTAAATAAAA
>JAQFZL010000577.1:0-14708 GCA_034695685.1 Galumna lanceata
TTCCAGTTAAAAGTATAATAATTACGTAATTTATTGTAATATTTAAAGAATTATGTAATAAAACACTGTTTCGGTTTATTATCGTTTTATTTAACTTTTAATTAATTATTTTCAATGAATTAATCAAAAAAATGGACAAATCTTTTAAATCCAATCGTTTCAGAAGTAATTCTTCAAATTTGAGCCATAAGTCTGAAAATCATTCGCCGATGAGTTCATCAAATAATGCGACGAAATATGAATCCGAAGAAAAGTCGAGACTAAGAATGAGTTCAATAAATCAAAACAAATTCAGAGGAAATCGAAATCAATTTAATTTCGGACATAAGAAGAGTTATCCTCAAAGAGTATTCTATAACAGAGATAATAGTCCTGAAGTTCACCAGAATTTACAGCAAAAATTGGATGAATTAACTGCTCTTAAAAGTATTTTTGATGAAAATGTTTTAACTGTCGATGAAAATGAACTGAAGGGAAGGTTTTTGGCGGAACCGGCGCTCAATAACAACAAAATAATGATTTGTTATAAAATTAATAGTTTTAGAAATAAGAGCCGAAGAATTAAAAGTGATTTAAATTATGTCGAAAAGATTCCGACCGAAGACTTTTTGGTCAGACATTTGCCTCCAATTGAACTCTATTTCGAGTTATCGCGAAAATATCCCTCAAAATTGAATCCAAAATTTATGATATCCTGCAAGTGGTTAACTATACATCAATTGGGTATTCAATCCATTATTACTTACAAAACATTTTGATTTCAATATTTTTTTATTAATTTTAGGAAACATTTGTAAAAAATTAGAGGATATTTATTTTGAAAACCGAATGGAAATCCTCTTTCAATGGTTTTCATTCTTACAGAACGATATCCTCAAATTTCTTGGAATCGAAGACAAGTTAGACATAACTCCTGTTATTAATCAAAGCGGAAGAGGTTTTGAAAGAAAAACAACTTTTAAACCACAAATATTTGGCGGAAGCTATGAATACGACTCCAGAGCTGTTTATGATGTGATCGGAACTGAATTAATACAAAATTTAAAGTCTTATAACGAATATAAACAAAAAGAGACGTTTAAAAAGACATTCTTTTTGTGTAATATTTGTTTTTCTTCGCATTCGGGCGAAGATTGTGTTGTCTTTCCCTGTAATCACATTAATTGCAAGACATGTATTAGAGATTATTTCTCAACTCTTATAAAAGAAGGAACTGTCCATCAATTGAAATGTCCTGAAACTGAATGTCAAACAATAGCACCGAATAATTTAGTTCGAGAATTGGTATCAAAGGATTTATATCAACGATACGACAGATTGATGTTAGACTCTTTGGTGGGCAGTCTATCTGACGCCCACTACTGTCCGCGTAAAATGTGCGGAAATCTCGTCATTGCAGAGTCTGAAACATCATTAGCGCACTGCACCGCTTGCGGACATGCCTTTTGCAAAAACTGTAAGCAGACATACCATGGCTTCGATCCGTGCAATATGTTTAGAGACCCCCAACAACGCAAACAAATTCTAGAGGATTACCAAAACGCAAATGGTTTGTGACATTCAAACTATTTTATGCTTTTATTTATTGTTATTTAATTACAGCATCAGAAAAGTCAAAACTCGAGAGAATATACGGCAAAAAGCAATTGTTGGCCGCAATCGAAGAAATGGCGACTGAGAAGTGGTTAGAAGACCGCTCTAAACGATGTCCTCATTGTAAGGCTCAGATTGAGAAGAGTGACGGATGTAATAAAATGTCGTGTTGGCGATGCAATACATTCTTCTGTTGGTTATGTCTACAACGTTTGCCTCTCATTCAGCCATACACTCATTTCAATAATCCGGAGTCCAAGTGTTTTAACCAACTTTTCCGTGGCGTCCATTTCGATGCAGAAGATATGTTTGAAGACGACTTTGAATAATATTTTAGTAATTTTATAAACACTTGTTTTTGTATTGAAATTAATTTCTTATTGGATTTCAATAAAATCTTGAAATAAGTTTAGTTTTCTTATGATTCAATTCCAGTCTTATCCTTCAGGGATGAGAAGTGAATATAACCAGAGATTCCTAAACTAAACACAAGTAAGAGTAGAAGTTTTAATCAGTATATTTTGTAAAGTTTCTGTAGAACAATGGTCTAACACTCACCTAAAGGGCGAGCCTTTAGTCGTGAGTTCGAATCTACTAAAAGATACTTAAAGACACAAAATAGTGTTTTAAGAAAAAGTTTTTTGAATTTTAAAAATTAATTTTTTGTTTAAATTCAAATAAAATCATTGGATCAATAAATCTCATTCAAGCAAAGAATTCTCATTTAATTGCCTTTCTTTAGGCCCTAAAGTTTAGAGTAAATATTAAATACTTTGAAAGATCATTGAATTGTGTTAACAATTTTCCTAACATTTGCTGATAAAAATAAATAAAATTACAAAAATGTAGCGGATGTTTGATAGAATGACAATTTAACAAATATTATGGTAATTTATGTTGACCATGCTCATTCATCTTATCATTCCTCCTTCTCTTTATTCATTGAATGTATGGAAAAAAACCTAAAATTCTTGTAATTAAATATTAAAATATTCAAAAAATGAGGGATTAATATATGAATGTCTCACCCACTCAGACATCCCTTCCTCTATCTGTATAGTTATCGATACAATTCCAAAATAAGAGCGGTTTTGACACATCTGTTGCCCAACTTCTCAATGATTGAAATCTGAATAAAAGACAAAACAAATCAGTTCTCTGTTTATATAAACTATTCTATGGTTTATATTATAAGTCTTCAGAAATCATGAGTTCCTCTTAACTCCAAAAATTAAACTCAAGGTTAGGGTTGTCTACATTTGGTTGATGGCCAGCCCTTTCCTTCAAACGAAAGTGGAGGGCGCGACTTTCTATTGATTTCCATTCATTTAATTCTCAATAACTTAAAAAATTTTGGAAAAAAGGATTACTTTTTGCAAATTCAGCAAAACTTTGCCCTAAAAATACACTTATTTGGAAAAAGTGGAAAAAAGAGCGACAAATAAAAAATATTTTTCCTCGACTCTAAACCTCAATATAAGGACTCCCCATACTTTTGTGAGAAATGCGAATAGATTTCACCCCAAAAAGCTTTTATTCTGTTCCGGGAGATATCTATTGTGTCAATAAAAGCGGGAATTCCTTTTATAAAGAAGTAGTGAATATACTATCAATGCTTTTGCTATAAAAGTTTTGAAAAAATGAGCCCAAATCTCATTCAAAAAGAATTAATTTGAAACCGAACTTAAAATTTTTGTGAAAAAAAAAGTATATTTGAATTAAAATAAATAAATTATTCGTTGATTTTATTTGAAAAATCAGAAAACGAGTGAAAGATATGTTGTATTCATTTCTTTTAATATTGAGTTCTTATGAAGAGTTGTTATATAAAAGAGGAAACTCTTAACGGATTCGTTTGGTCTTCAATTTGTGTAAACAAATATTCTTACATAAAGTTAAGTAATACCAAACGGCGCAAAGGGTGTGCACTTATAGTAAAATCCTCTTTTCATCTATTATTAATGCATTGATAGCTTATGACAAAAGTCACACCCAATATACTGATCGACACACCTTTAGGGCTGAGACCCCTCCAAACCCCAACAAGAAGTGAAACACTGAATGAAACCCTAAGACTTTGTGTTAGATCTGAACCAAAGCTCAAATACTACTAACCAAACAAAAGTCGTGCAAAACCTCAAAGAATGCGAAAAAATAATTTTTTCCTTTTGGATAGTTTTAGAGTCGAACCAAATCGAGACTAAAAGTAATGGTTTGGCTCAGAGTCGACACAAGTGTTCTCTTATTATTTTTTAACTTATTGTTGGCCACAATAATAGTCAGTACCGAAAGTCGAATACCGGTGAAAGCGGGCGCGCAGTGGACTACTCGCTGTCCCTGTAAATGTGAGCTAGATCAACTTGGTAGAAAGACCATTACCTGCGATGACGGTGACAGATATGATATCCCAACTCTTCATATGGATAATAGTGTAGAGGTAAGAGAAGACAGGTTTCAAAACTTGTAATTATTGTGAAACCAAAAACTTATTATTTATCGAAACCAATACTTATCACTGAATTTGATTTCTTCTCCGATAATACGAGAACTGAATTATGAATTCACTTATAATTAATTTTCTTTTCTCAGCAAAAAATTAGTGAAGAGTTGTTTGATTTCTGTAAACATGAGTTAAGTTTAGATTTTATGGCAAATAAAACAAAAACTTAAGAAAAATCAATAATTGATTTCTCGTTAAACTAATGATTAGATCGAAATCATTATTTCGTGAATCAATTTATATGATATTCAGTTGAAAAACAAACAAATGATAAAAATTATCAAATGATTGAAATAAGAGATAATTTATAAATTGAATAATTTTTGTTATTCAAAGAATAAAACGAATGAGACTTTTTGTCGACGAATCTAAACATGAAATAAGTTTTATGTGAACTTCCAAAACGTGAGAATCTATTAAACCTGTGATTATGATTACATGTGTTTTCAGAGGCAATGAATTACTTTTTTAATCAATTTCTGATGCACTCATAAACTTAGGGTCAGCCAAAGAGGGCTCATATAAGTCAGAAAAACTACAACTAATATTTTTTACACATTTTGGGAATTAGCCCAAAGGCAAGGATTATTGATAGATGACTTCCAATGACTGTCGATGAAAACTTAGAGATTTCTAATTAATTCTTAAGGTTTTCATTTAAACTCTAAAATCATCCAAATTATGATCGAAAAGTTAACTCTCAAATCATTCATTTTTTCTTTAGTTGTCTTTTTTGAAATAATTACTCACTTAAAGTTAAAATGAGTAATAGCTGAGATACAAATTCCGGAATAACCCCCTCTCCCTAGAATCGGCAAAATACCCCCTAGGATGAGAGCTCGAAAAATGAAATGGGCGTGGTTTTCCAAAATATTCCTAAGACGAAAAATAGGTGAAATACCCCATATAATCGAGATCTTTTGCCATGTCAGATAATAAATAGCCTGGATATTCCTTTTTATAATAGATGTCTCTTCAGAGATAATTTAAAAAACAGTTTTGGCCACTAATTAATTTTAACTAAAAATTAGAAGTTTTTATGGAATTATTGCGTTTGACTCAACCCATGACACAATTGTCACAAAAAATATCTTAATTGTATTAAACCACTCCTGAAATAGATACTTAACCCCGAGTCCAGCTAACAAATGACTAAAATTTTGTGACACAACTAATAAATTTCTCGTCACAACTGTCGGCAACCAATTATAACTATATTTAATGAGTTGTCTCTCTCTCTCTATACTCTATTCGTTAACAGTATTTTTGTGACTCTTTTCAATGTAAACACATTTATAATAAAAATAATTGGATTTTATGGAACAGAAAATAAGTTGTTTTCAGTTCCCCTACAGTTTCACAAATAAATTTTCAGTCCTTATATTCAAAATAAAGAAGAGATCAAATAATTTGTTGAATTACAGACATATTTTTGATTGTTTATAGCGTTTATCCTTAAATACTGAGTTTTGTAGACAACGCCAAACATTTCTGTCATTCAAACAAATATCACATTATATTTAATTTTAAAATATTAACTAATATTCTAAATGAATGCCAAGAATTAGGGCTCAATTGAAAGTAAGATTAATTGATTCCTCCCACACAACACTCCCTTCCCATAACATCAAACATTTTCATCTAAACTCTGTAATTAAAAGACTCGATTATGTGATTAAAACTTTGATAACTCAATACCACAAAAATACTGAATATATCACAAAAATCATAATTTTTTATAAAGAAATCACAAGAAAAAACGTAAACGAGTTTTTCGTCAAAAGATTTTTATCTAATTTTGTTTCAAAGCTTATTTCACGACCAAATTCTTGAAATTCAAGTTTAAAAATCATTTTTATTGTCTGATAAACTCAATGCTCTTTAGTTTACGTCCATATCTTATAAGACGTTAATTCGATTATAAGATATAATAAATAAAGTGAGACTAAGAGGGTCTGGGAAGGGGTCGACCACTCTATCACTGATTTTAGATAAGATAGAGTTATAGCATCACCTCTTCTATAAAAAAAATTTATTTCTAAATTTAACAATAGTTTGACTGTCAATAAATCTTCAAATTCTTGCATTTCTTGTTAAGATCTTGTGATCAAAAGTGCATTGATTTCAGTATTCAAAGAAGTTTTTATAAATTAGTTGAATGTAAGCATTAGTTGGGTACAGTTAATTCGGGTACAAATGTTTTCTTCAAAGTATGTTATTAATAATTAAAGCGATAAAATGGTTTGAAAAAATTCAAACAATTTTTACAAAAGTTTTCTATTATTTTAATTAAAATGTGAACTTAAGGCAAGAAATACGATGAACCTGATAAAAAAATAAGTTTAAAAATAGCTAGTTAATAATTTAGATATTTAACGTTGAAAAGGATAAAAATCTTTTTGAAGAAACCGACCGACACTATCATTGACTTAAAGCCGACAAAACACTAATAGAGTATCAAAAGAATGAATTGTGAATTGAAATGTTTCTAACAATTTATATATAAATAATACGAAATCAAATGTAAATAATTTTCTTATTTTAGTCGTTTGAGAAGAACTGAATCCAAACAAATAATACATTTAATTAAATTATGAGATTTTTCGCAGTCCTATACTTTTCGCGACAAATAACTTGACTTAAAAGTGTTTCACAAACTAAGGCTCCGATTGATTAAACAAATCGATTCGTTTATTCTGAATATTCTGAGAATCGATAAAATCAGTCATTTTGTGTTAATCTAATCATTGCTTAGACTTCAGAATATAATCAATTAATTCAATTATTTTCTCAAATAAAAGTAAATAACAAAAGAATTAAACTTAAATTAATGAATAAATTAATGTTTTTTATAACGAAAGGTATTAAACTTTACGGCACCGCCCAATCGCCCAAATCAGGTGAATATTGGCAGAATATTCATGGAATTCAAGTCATTGCAGGAGATTTACATAACGCACAGTAATGTGCCTGCAATTGGTGACTCATCGTTTTGGCCAGGCAAAAAAATTACACTCCTGGACCTTAGTTTCAATAATATTACAATACTTCGCGATCAAGACTTCAATGGTTTAAGTCATTTAACATTACTTAACTTAAGCGACAATAGTCTCGAAGGTATTGCAAACATTGATTTTTTTGTCACATATTGAATAAGTTATTGAACTGAACAAAAGGCTCTCCTTCTGCGCCGTTTCGATTTCTGGTGAATCTGACGCGATTGAGTTTAGCAAGGAACAAATTGACTAAATTAGTTCCTCGTCTCTTCTACCGTCTCGAAAGACTTGAGTTTCTCGATTTCAGCGGTAATCCATTAATAGAGATCGAACCGGAAGACTTTAAAGACTTACGTCCACTCCGACAGCTTTATCTAATGGGTTGTCAACTATCGAAACTCCATTCTCTTATATACCAAAGTTTGCCGAATTTGGAAGAACTAGACTTAAGAGAAAATCGATTCGAAGTCATCTCTTCCTTCGAATTCAAATTTCTTAAAAAACTTAAAAATTTATATTTGGAGGGAAATCGACTCAAAGTAATAGAAGAGAATTCATTTAATGGTTTAAATCTTAATAGATTAGATCTGTCACACAATCAAATCGTTTCATTCAAATCGTGTGCGTTTTGTAACTCAACGGTCAAAGAGTTAGATATATCTCAAAATAAATTCACTTCATTTCAAAGTGAATTAATGGAACCGCTCTCAACAACTTTGATAGTATTAAAGGCGGATAAAAACTTTGACTTACTGGAGCCCTCCACCAGTGTTACTAATTTGGTTCGTCCTCTTAAGGCTATTCGCAAACTGACTCTGAGTTCAATGAATTTGGACGACAATATTCCTAATAATGTATTTCTCAATCAAAGAGAAAGCCTTTCGTTCATCGATTTGAGTGGAAATAAATTCGTAAATATTAGTTCAAAAATGTTTGAAGGATTAAAACGTTTGGAATCTCTGGATATGTCATCAAATTTAATGTATGGAATGTCTGAAACAGTATTGGAAACATTAAGTAGTCTGAGTTCGTTAACTGTGCTATACCTGGACTCGAATCCCTGGTCTTGTTTTAGATGTCATATATTGCCACTTATGGAATGGATTCAGACATCCGTGGCCTACACTAACGCGTGTCAGAACGACCAGAGAAAGTCTTGTGCCAAATGTGTTCACCCGATAGACTTGAATGGAAAGGAATTGCATTCAATGCATGATTGGAATCTCGTAAGCATTTTATTTAAAACATTATCTAAAATACCAAAAATAGTCGCTAGAATTGGAGCAAAACTATCAGTTTGTGGCAAACGTGAGCTATGGCTCACATCTCAGATTTAAACTTATGATTCACTTTATTATGAGTTTATCAGAGTTTAGGAGAAAAACTTCATTACTCATTATTACTTAATATTTTATTAATTGTATTTGAGTTGTCATTAAGTCTCTCAAAACAGTTTTATATTTAGAAAACTTTTCAAATGAAGAGGTTTTCAATTTCAAGGACATAATCCTAAGGAAAGAGAGCTTAAGGCCAACTATAACTATAACTATAATTTCCAAATTAAAAGATTTTTAGCTTTGAATTAATTATTGTCACGATTTGACGACTTTCTTTCATTATAGGAATGGTGTGCAGATCCAACCATTCAGTTACGAATGTCTACAACAGAGCCAAATGTGGGTCTGGTGTTAGCGCTTCTAATAATAATATCACTGGTTATTGTGATAATAGCTGTGATAATACTATACCGAAAACAAGGCGCCACTTATTATACTCATGAGGACGAACTCAGGTTCGACGACAAAACCGTTTTCAGTGTATCGGATGCAGTCCAACGGTTTGCCAACGCGACGGCAACCCCTCCACTCTCTCCGGACACTCCAACCCCTTCGACCAGGTCTTCAGTGAGTGGTTCGTCACCGACTACTCATTCAAGAGCTACTTCTCCACATTCATCGAATTCTCAGCCATCAATACCGGCCACCCCTTCACCAGTAAACTCTTCTTCGAGTCATTCATCACCAGCTCAGTCGTCACCTCCGGCGTCATCTCCTCAACAGTCTTCTAATTCATCAGCTCCTCATTCATCGACTTCTCGACCAAAACTCGTTGTTTAGATATATTTATACAGATTTTAATTTATAGAAATCTATACAATAATTATATTAAAGTCCAGATTTTATATAAAACTATTAAACTTAAAATCCTTTAAACTTTTTTATAATAAAATGTAATTTTATTCCTTTACTTCGATTTATACAACAAAATGTTGTTTGTTATCAAATTTTTGAGATTTTTTTTGCAAATAAAATTCCCACAAAAATCCATTGTTTTTTCTTCTTCAATGAAAACTCAAAACATTATAATTAATAACATTTTAAAAGCTTTTAAATGTTTAAAAAATAAAATAAAATATCATTAGTTATCCCACGAATAGGAAAAACAAAATTTAATGTTAGAAGCGTTTAAAAAATGAACTAATATTACACATGAGTTAACTAACATGGGTTAGAAAAATAAAAGTTTTATATAAAAAATATTTGAGTGAATAAAATTAATGCTATAATTTATCAAAATTAAGGTAAACTTAAATCACATTTAATATGATTTAAAGAAAGCCTAAACCAAACAAATTGAAGGACCAAAGCGTTGGCTAAACATTAATATTTAGCGATCGGTTGTGTCATTAGTGGCCTTAATATTTGAAATACTTTTTTATTGCATTGTTTTTGATAATAAAATGAGTGAAATGTTTATTCAGGGTATTATGTGTTTACGTTCTTATCCTAACAATATTGGGCTCTAATTCTCATATTCTTTTAGTATTTCATTCAAGTGGGACATCATCTCTATTATAATGTGTTAGAGTTCGGGTGTGGCCACTGTTTCAAACAATCTGAAGACATCTCATCGCAGTCCACACCCTTTAATCAATAAATTGCATGATTTGTATGCAATTTGATTACATATTTTACAACTAATAGCTTGAAGACAATATACACTTCAATCTTACCATTCATTCAAAGAATTGACATAAAAGACAAAAATTGATAAATAAATCGTCAATTAATTAATGACAACAAATGTTTTGAAATATAATTAAAGTTTTGATTCATTCCTTATTTCATTTGCATTTATAACTCAAAGATAATAAGACGACGACTCAAATATAATATACTTTAAGTGAAAAGAAAATTATTGATTCAATAAACTCATTATTTTTTATTTTATTTAAAGAATAGTTTCACTCAATTCTAATAAAATATTTGAATAAAAGTTTAATTAAAATAAGCCTTAAATTCCTTTAAAATATCAAAGAGAATCCATTTTATAATAAAGTATTTTAGAGATGAAATCCTTTAGAATTTGAATAATTTATTTAACAAAAATCCGAATTTAAATCTAATTTTTAGTCTCATTTTTATTCGAATACAATTCTAAGCCTAATTCATTATTTAATTGATTGAAATTTACGATTAATTTAAAGATTAAATTTATTATTATTTAATGTAAAGAATTTTGATTAGAGATTAGAAATTTTGGTTTATAATTAAAGAAAAATTTATGATTAAAACATTAATAGAATAATTTTTGAATAGTTTCTCGAAAATCATTGATTAAAATATAGATTTAGAATAAAATTCTATTAAATGACTAAAAAAAGGCATAAAATTTATGTGTAAAAAATGAACAAATTCTCGCTGACTATTAAAAAGATTAAGTCTCCGGAGATAAGAAGAGAAAATCATTACAGATATAATACTTTAATAATAATATTCTTTGAATAATTCAAATATTATTCAAAATAATAGTTAGCGATAAAGTTTTTTTTCTCTATTAAACTGAACAGAATAAGTGGGTCAAGGATGAGGTATGTGATCCAATGGATAGACAACGTTTCCTTACCTAAAGAACATAATCATGTGCTCATCATTTATAGTAAATAATTACTACATTTTTGGTCGCCTTTCAATCCAATGTCTATTCAATTATTCAATGAAAACAAATTGATTTCAATTCACTTCTTATTCACTTTTTAGGAATAAAATCAAATAAAACAAAAATAATTTAAAAATCCCCTAAAATTGATTAGAAATTTCATATTAAATAACAATTTTCTGTTTTTTTTTTCTGTAAAGAAAGCTATTTATAAAAAATAAACTTTTATTCAAAAAAATATCGACTATATTTACAGATATATTATTAGTGTTTCACAGTTTATAATACAATCTTTGATATAAAGGACGGGTAGTTTTGAGGAATAGCTCTTAATAATAGAGTGCAAGTGTTTACATGACATTAACAATCTTTAAGAAGAGACAGATATTCATATAAATACTATCATTAATATTAAGACTATATTTTTTACAATCATTTGAATTAAGGTCTGATTTGAAATCAGTCATTGATTTGAAAATTACTAAAAAACATTTGAAGGGGCGGTTCTCAACCCGTTTCTAATCAAAGACATTATAATCAATAAATATATCAAATCTTATGAAAGCATTCCTTAAAACTGAAGATATTCTCACTTTGGCTTAAATAGCCATTTGTTAGAAATTCAATAAATGGGTTAATTTTATGATTATTAGTTGGAAGTAAATTTTTTTAATCAGTTTTAACTATTTATTGCTAATTGTTATTATAATTATTATTTTTAATATTTCTTTTAAAATAACTTTAATTCAATTTTTGATAAAATCTGGACTAATAATAATTCAAGACTTTTATTATAAACTTTGTATGAATTTCTTATTGACTTCGGATTATCTCATAAATGAAAAGAATAATTTTGACACAAATGTGGCAAAAGTTGAGCGAATCTCAATTTAATATCATTTAAATTAAAGAAAATTTAAGTCTTAAATTGCAAATTAAACGCAAAACTTCGGTAAATATGGAATATCAGCGATATTTTGTCAGTAATTGTAATAATATTATCAAAATTTTGTTAATCACTCGAAAAAAATCAAAAAACAATATAAAGAAAAATGAAATGAATGTAAAAATGGAAATCTATTAAATCAATGACTAGTGATATAAACAACTGTTTAAATGTCATTAAATTAAATTCTTTTGTTTCAATTAATAACTATTAATAACAACAATTTGAAGAACTGTTTTGTTGTTGTTGTCTAACAGTCCTATTATTTGTATCATTAGAGCTAACATTAATACCGTTGGCATTAATGGTTCCGCCTTTTTTGATGCCATCCCATCCCTCTTCCATTTCAAACTCTCCGTTTTCTACTTTAGTGTATATGATTTCAGCGATCGATTTAAACGCTTCGTCGACATTATATCGGTTTTTGGCCGAAGTCTCAATAAAATTGATTCCATAGAAGTCAGCGAAGGCTTTGCCCTCTTCTCCCGTCACTTCCCTGTCGTCAATCATATCTGATTTGCACGAAACGATTTGATAGACGGCACGATTTGGCTCAATATGACGTCTCACTTCAAAAAGCCAGTCAACCAAATGGTCAAACGTATGCCTTCGGGTCATATCATAGAGTAAAAGAGCGCCGACACTATTCCGATAATATGAACGCGTTATTGACCTTTAATTAGAGATAAATACGTTTTAAATGAATTTTTGTTTAATTTGAATACAAATAAATAAATACCTAAACTTTTCCTGTCCAGCGGTGTCCCAAAGTTGTAGTTTTATTCTAATCCTTCCGTTTCTTATTGTTATTATTTTAGCGAAAAAGTCGACCCCAACTGTTGGGTCACTCCATGTCGTGAACTGGGATTCTGTAAACACTCGAAGAAGAGTCGATTTACCGACTGTTGAGTCTCCGATCAAAATAAGACTAAAAACAAATTAAGCGAAAAATGCGTCGATTAGTGATAATTAACGACAAATTGTGAAACAAAATAATAATAATAATAATATGAGGAAAGACTTGATTGACATTTAGATTCCGTCCTAATTATAACTGAAAGGCGTTTCGTTACAATAACTTTACATATGATTTTCTTAACAATTATTGTAAAAAACAGATTAAATTTTAGATAAATTGGTTAACAAAACCATAAATTGTTTAAATAAAGTGATAATTAAGATAATTATTACCGAAATTGATAATCAAAAGGCGCTTCGAAGACCATCTTTTAGTATTTGGTGTCTATTTTTGGTTGAGATATCACTGAAATTGACATTAAATTACAAAATATGTTAAAATTTAAGACAACGAATATATTAAATTATTTATAAACAAAATATAAACTCAAAACACATTTAAATTGAATTTTAATTGCGTTCATAAAATTCCACTCATTTTTTGGGTTTATTTTTGTTTTTATGAGTCATTTCCTTACAGTCTGTTTGTCTTCACATAAATAATGTCTTTTTTTAAATTTAAATCAGAATTTTAATGAAAAACTAAATAACTTTAATTGAAATCAAATAAAAAGTCATTTAAATCATATGATTTAGTATTTATATTATCAAACTATCAATGGTTTTGTCAGACAAAAGGGTTTTTGTTTTATTTTTACTCTTTTGGTTCACTTTTGATATGACTATCGATAAAGAAGTTTTCAAAACTTTCTTAGATTTGTTTAACTCAAATCTTATCCCAAATGTTTGTCTTCTTTTTAACCGACAAATTTTATTCTTTTGATTTCACTATTTTGATCAAGATTAATTTCTATGCTTTTTAATCAATGAATAATAATACAAAAGAAAGGAACAAGATGTCTTTTGAAAACACTGGAACGGAATAGACCTAGTTTTAAATAATTTGAAGGAAACTCATATGACCTTATCTTTTAGATAACTTTTTGTTTAGATTTATATATTGAATACTTTTTAATAAAATTAGTTTTCTTGAGTGAATCCAAGTTTAGATTAAAAATTAGGGAAATTTTATAGAATTCTAGAAAACTTTAATTATATTAATTTAACAAAAATTTTGAGAAATTAGTTGCAAAACAAGTCTTTTATGAAATAAATCTTATTTTAAAACAAAAGATTTGAATAAATGAATGGAAGTTTGGATTCAATTTATATGAAATTTATTTTAAATTAATTTTTTTTCTAATAAAACAATTATTAAATAAATTTAAGATTACCTTTGCTTACGAGTTGTTCACAAATTGATAGAAAAATTCATATGAATTCTAAAATTCGGAAACAATTTTGAAGAGAAAATAAAATTCAAATGAAATTTTGATGGTATTGTCAGTGAGTTAAACACTCGAAGACATTTGTCACATGAGATGAGATCTTATTTAGTTTCAGAAACAAAGATATATTCAGAGCATTCAATTACAATCAAATCATTCAAAGATATGGAATGAATCATATGATTGAATGGAAACAAATATTTTGGTTAAATTTTTGTTAGCATTAAGTTTCTCATCGATGAGATCACTAAACAAACATTTGATATAATTCTTTAACTTAACAATTGATTAAAAATTCTTTTAAGAATTATCAAGACATTGAGAGAATCACCTAGCACAATTATTGTACACTTATTTATTGCAAACTTAATCGAAAATTCAAATTAAAACTAAATATATTATTAATTTATTCATATTAATTTGAAATTTAGATGATGAAATGATCTAGCAGCTTTAAAGCCCTAAAAATGATTCGGTTTATTAACAAT
>JAQFZL010000578.1:0-14699 GCA_034695685.1 Galumna lanceata
ATTACTCAATTAATTAAGTGGTGCTATAATTAGGCAATATTTTAATGAAACTTTTAGACTCATTTATTTTTCTACAAAATGTCATTTAATTGGTTTGAATTAACACTTATTTTGAGCTCTTCCTGGAATACAAAAGAGAAGAATTAGTGTTCATATTATGACTGATTAATGAGTTCTGAAAAATACATATCTTTCCAAATGAGTTCGGAGTTAATTCATTAAAAAATGCGAAATCAGTCATCAAGTAATAAAAACATAGATGTGGTAAAAGATTTTTGAAAATCTATATCCTGTGCTGAGTAAAGCCTTTCATACATTTGTAAAATAAATTTTTTTTTATATAAAATTTCTGCAAATTTTACAGTTTTTAAGTTATTTTTATTGGTTTTTCTATGAATTCAAATATCGATTGAAAAGAAAAAATAATATAAAAATTCATGTCTTTTGTTTCCTTTTATTTCTATTCTGTCCTCCAAACATAATGTGCGTATTCTATGCGTATTGAATATATATGACAAAAGCTATAGTTTTTTGTTGTTTTTTTAGATTTGATTGCATTAGAATTCTTTGTAATAATTGTTTGCATAACTTTTGTGTGAATCGGTTTACATAAGAAATTTAATTGAAATCTTTCTAAAATCAAATCCCTTGACGTGAATTCTTAGCTGAGAATTTCAAATGGCGTTCATTATCTTTAGAAAAACTGCTAAATCTTAGTATAGACTTAAATTGGTTGGATTAGAGCCCAATATATTCTAAGGTTTTTCTATTTTGTGACTATAATTTAGAAATTCAGACCTAAAATCAATCAATTAAAGGGAAAATCAAATTAATTTTCTCCAAATATTTTGTTGAACTCAATCCAAATCAATCAAAATGAGCGATGAGTTGGCCATCTCTGCACTCCCACAAGACTTGTACCACTCTTGTAATCCCAATTTCTTGTGAATTGATTAAGTTTTTTGAACAACTTTTAACATTTGTTCTCACTTTTTGACATGAATGCAATTTACAGGTAATTGAGGTTCCAATGAATTACGACACCGAAGCCGAGTGCGAATCGGGTGATAATGAAATTTCGTGTGGAATGAGTTCGCTGTTGACACAGACATCCAGCGAAAGTCATGACAATAGTTCTCAATATTACTTATTGCAAGGAAAATCTGGACATCACAAAAGACTGCCCGGATTTCAAGCAGAGTTCGTGTGCCTTAGCCCGTGGATCGATAGGACATCGCCTCCGTTTCGGATTACCTCACTTTGTGTCAACACATACGCCAATTTGTAATTATCGAAACCATTTCCATAAACACATTTCAATAATAATAAAGCATTTGTTCTATTTATTACCCGCTTTTATGTCTATACTATTATTTATTTTCTTTTCTTGTCTTGTGATGACTCGTCTTCTCATTAAGTTTTTCATTCATTTAATGCATTTCTTTGCATTTTGTTTAATGAAACTCTTGGAAAGCCTACAAATTGGTTATTTCTTTTTCTTTTCAGTGAATTCTCTTTCATTTTCTTAAAAAATAGTTCTAAATATGATTGAAAGGAATACGACTGTAGTATAACTGAAGCATAACTGTAACACAAACCTAAACCCTTTATATTTGTTTTGCGAAGATATATGACTGTCAGACAAAAGTATTTATGTTTAAAATTTGTTTTCTTGTGATAAATGACTTCAGGGTTGCCTACGGAACAGAAAACAGTCTCGTAATCATCGACACTATCCAAAAATGTGCTGTTCTCAACGTTTCTACTTCTAATCTTTACGGTTAGTTCAAACTTTGATACATTTTAGTCGCATTTTAGTCTATTTCAATGGAATTGTCTGTATTTTAGGAGCAGCTGATCCCTACCAAAGAACAATACGTTCTAATATGAGAAAAACCCCTTCAACAGGTGTGCCATCAAATAAAGATAATACAGATGGGAATCAGAGCGACGCCGATCGATGCAAGTCTCCCACCTCTGATCAGGTAATATACTATTCATAATAAATGTTTATTATTATTATTATTATAACAATTATTTCCGCTTTTAATACAAGTTTTTTATAAATTTGTTAAACATTTGCCGACATTTCTATGAGTAAAGCGTACGACCCGTCCCTCTATTTATCTCATCTTCTATTCAAACAAAATTCAAAAGAGTTCTGCCTTTCAATCAAAGCTTAGAAATCGATTTGAATGTAATTTATTTGTTCCCAACCGATAGTGTGAGGAAGTGCTTCATTCGCCCAACACATCCGTACCCAATACTCCTCTATCGCCGAAACCATTTGATCTTCCATTTGCTCCGATACCGCCTCCAAGAACTAAGAAAAAGACAAACAGTGAGAACTCGTCTATAAAAGATGAACGGAATTCCAATGAAAATATCACTGATTCCGGAGTTAGTGGTGAAACAGTTGAGATCAATAGTGACCAAACCATTTCTTTCACTAAATGTGAACCAAGTATTAGACCTAAAGACTTGAATTTGCAATTAAACCGAAAAGAAAGTACAAAATACAATGATTTAGTCAAAGATAGCACTCCGTCCGTCGAAAGTGACAATCAGTCGATCCATAGCACAGTTGGCAGTGACCTGTCGTCTCCTAATGAAAATAGTAGTGACTTAAGTGACAAAATAAGCCAAAACAAACAAAGAGTGGCCAACAGTGAGACGACACAGAATTTTCGTAAGACATCACTGAAAACCAAATTCAAAGTTTATGACTTGAGATCGGGAGAGACTGACGAGTCACTGGTCTCCCGAATATTTAGTAAGTCTTATCATTTGGTTCTGTCGTTTTGTTTTTTAAATCTATAACTCTGTCCGCAATACTAACACCGACTTATGCTGTGGACGTGATTCAAGCGAATCGTGTCTATATTTCTGTGCCAAATGCTCTCTCTGTCGGCCATCTCTTAATCCACTTTATTTTGCTTAAATCACTTTCCAAAGTCGTGTCCATATATTCTATACGTTTGACTAATTTTATTCACTTCATCGACAAAAGTTATTCCAAGAATAGTTGATTACAGATGTGATAAACCATGAATTTTAGTACCAAAAAATTGTTGATTTAATTTTGATATCAATAATGTAAAGCTAACGTTATTTCCCGAATCTATTATACATAACAAAACTATTGATTATTAACTCTGAGTTCATTGATTTCTGATTAATTTTAAGTCATTTCTCAAAGAAAGGCAATGAAAATATCACTCATTTTTTTTCAAAACACAAATTCAGTCGATTGTAAGCCTCTTATCGAAGAATTTTTGTCAAAACGTTTTCTTAAATCGTATTTTTTGTCATTAATATCAATATATCGTCAAATAATAACTCATTTATTATGAATTTTCACACAAAAAGACTTTTTTATTGAAAAAGTTTTTCCTTTAATAAAATCGATTTTACTTTTGAATACAATAAAATCAGTCGAACGGCAAAAGTTCAATAACAGCACCGCAACTCATGAGCCAAACCCAAAATCCGAAAGAGTGTCCAAGAAATCTATTGTCTTTCAGTTCCGGTAATTATTAAATTTATTTCTTTCTCTCTTTTCTGTGAAAAACCACTCAAACACTCATCAAATTCATCGTTTCGTTTAATAATTAATAATAAAAACTCATAAAAAAATAAATGAATGATTGAATGAATGATCAAAAACTCAGATCAACGGCATGTGTCTGAGTCCGACAACAGGTAAACAACAACAACAGCAGCAATCGAGCTGTTCGGCGACCACTCCCATCAAAAAGCCGATTACACCAGAAATGAAACGATCCCGATCACAAGGTACCAGAAACAAATTGCAAAAAATGCATACCATTCAGAGTATGGCTTCCGCCGATGAAACGCTCTTCAATTTCAATTATGGTGTCAGCACAGGATCAGGTGGCTCTCAAAACCAATGATCGATATTAATATAATCAATGTTTAACTAAATTATATTTTCTTTCACTCAAAAAGTAACTGAAAATATAACTCTTGAGTAGAGTTAAGGCATGTATTCCTTACAACTCGACCTCAAATAGCGTTTTAGACAATAGTTTAGTAGTGATTACCCCAACTCTTCCCCCAACAGACGAAAATAGGGCTCAAAATTGAATTCAATGAGAATTAGTTTTAGTAAAAGTGTAGCCACAAAACCCATTCATAACTGTAGAGATAGATATCAAACACTTTGTCACTCAAGTCGTTTCACTTAATCTCTGGTAATGTACCGCACATTCACTTAAACCTAATATCTTAAGAGAATAACCAAATGGTGAGCCACTCAGTCCTGGTATTGTTGCACATCTTTTTCACTTTAAATACTATTGAATCAATTAAACATTTATGGCATGTCTTTCGTATTCCAATCCATATTCTGTCCCAAAATTTTTCTTTGAATGCTATATATATTCACTCATCTCTAAATGAATGCTTTATTCGCACAGTAATTATGAATAACATTTTCATTACTTATTTGATTCGATATTAATATCTGTTTAATAAATTGATGTCCAGTTATTGTCCTGTCTTTTGACATATTGTTGCTGTTGTGTTGTGTTGTGTTGTTCTACGATATAAGCCATATGTCAGTCACATCTGATTAACTCATTTATCATTTTCAAAGACAACCACAAATTTAATGCCAATTTAATTCTTATATTTATTTTTTGTTTCAAAACTTTCAAAATGAGCATCAATTGTGATGTTTTGTTGATTTTATCCTGGGACATTTTTCTATTTATTTTTCATTTCTATTTGTTAGATATTTTTTCCTTTTTTTCTTCGTCAGTAAATCCATTGTATCCTTAATTGAATTACGATTTATTTGATTCAATGTTTATTTTGTTGAGGCATTAGCTGTCCATTGCTTCCATTGCAATGTGTTTGTCGTCCAAAAGTCAGTTCTGAATCATTAATATTATTATTATTATTACTTTTATCGCATTTTTGTTTCGGTTGTGATTATATTTCTCTTTCGTCCGAAACGTGTGTCAAGAGTTTGGTGTAGTGTTTGTCCGCATTTTTCATTAGTTTATTATTTGAAGTCCTGTCACAACTGTTAGTTCTCATCAGCTCTTGTCTATTCCGGGCGCAGATAAAATCGACAGTTCTTTCTCACGGAGTCGGAGCTCAAGTATTTCGAGTTTGGAGAATATCTCTATTGAATCCGTACTTTATTTGGCGTTCGCTGAGACTTATTGCACAAAATCAGGTAAACATTAATATATTCATTGATTGAGCGGTTAATTAATGGAATTCAGTAGTAGTTGTGTTCCCTTAAATCAATAATGAATTAATTTAAACTTCTAATCACAGACTCAACGACCAGTCCTTGTCTTTGGGTGGGCACAAGTCTGGGTTCTGTTTTAGTGATATCATTGACATTACCTGACAGTACAGATAATCGTGTTCTTTGCCTGCAAACAGTTAACGCTTTGCCAACGGGTAAGCCATCAGAACACTAACTTTAAATGAAAATTAATCAAAAATAAGTAAAAATATTTAGATAATAGTCTCAACTCAAATGAATTTAAATAAATTAATTATAATTCGTTTATTTGAAAAAAATCGATGCTATTATCAAATAAATGTGTATTAAAATCAGACAATTAATCAAAATTATTAATGAATCCAACACTAAATTTTGCGTCATTTACTCGCAAACAAACTATTCTGTGAAAATTTAACTCATATTTTAGTTTAAATAACTAATTGATGGATGAATTTATAATTTTCGAGAAAACCTTTTGTAGAGAAAAGCATAGAATAATAAAACGTTTTTAATTCAAATAAATGACAAAATTGTGAAAAACAATAATAATATTAATGTTAAACATTTCAAACATAGTTTTACTCTTAAAATAGTAGTCTTAATACAAAAATCAATTTTTGTGTTTTGCATAAAACATGATAACACTTTTCATTTAAGCATTTTTTTTTGGTTAATCTCTTGAACACTGAATTCGTGGATTAATTATCCAAATATTGTTTCATAGGAAGTATATATCGGTTAAAGGGATCAATACTTTGTATATCATTCCTGGACTTTACCGGAGCTGCTTTGCAACAACTCAACTCTGAAATATGGAAAGACAGCGGCGCCAAAGCCGGTAATACTACCCCCAGCTCTACTTCTTCTAGTGTTGGCGATAAAAGAAGTGGCTCTCTAGTGATCACGAGGACCGGTAGTGGCGGTGGTAGCAGTTCTTCAGCCAATCGTAATAATAAGATATCTCCGACGTCTTCCTCAACTGATATGCGAGACCCGCAGTTCGTTGTTATGGTATCTGAGAAACAGATCCGTTTGATTAGTCTCCCGTCACAACAGTGCGCTTATAAGGCAACCCTTACCGAAACCTCTTTTGCAGTGAGAGCTGATGTGGTTTACATGAAGAGTGCAGGTATTATACCATTTGTTTTTCAATATAAATAATTCAAATAAAATTGTTTTCAAATCCACTTTCTTTTAATTGAGACGAAAGAAGTTCTTTAATTAAATTCTGTTCACAATTGCAGTGAAATTCAATTAAATTGAAATCCAATTCATTAGCATTTTTTTCATTTACTTAAAATACAAAAACAAATATAAAGATATAAAAATCATTTGTTTTTTGTACGACAATAATAAACTCATTTTATGTTTATTTAACTCTTGAGAATACTTTCTCTTTATTATACTCTCATATCTTTTCAATAAATAATTTTATTTCTAATCATTAAAATAATGTCTAAGACTTGAAAACAATTTCTTTGTTTTATATTAGACTTATCTTTCATTTATTCATTTTCTTCATTCTCTGTTCACAGACAGTGTATGTTTGGCCGTCTATTTAGGAACCGGCAATATAGTAGTCTACAGCCTTCCCAGTCTTAAGGTTTTGATTGATATCGATTTTTTAGCCCTAACTGATGTCAGGTGAGTCCAATTTGTGAACCAATGTTTGCCACTCTTTCTCTTAAATTCATTTGAATGACACTAGTATTGAGTCTCAACTATTTTTACATTAAGAACTAATGTTCGCCCAAATCGAGAGAGAATATAAACTCTTATATTGTTTGACATTTGAAATATTGTCTGAAAATAAGTGCTTTTCCAACGAAACTAATCTGTTTTATATGGAAACTACTTTTTCTACTTATTATTCGCTATAATATTGATCTTTAAATTCAGAAAATAAATAAAATATTCTGTTTATAGCTTTGAAGTATTGAAACGAATTTTATTTGAATTTCAAATCAATTTTAATAGAATCGCATAAAAACGCGTTTATAACTTATATTATGAAATATAGTGAAAGTTAGTGTCATTTCAACTGAATATCTTTGATTTAAGATTAAACTAATATTTGGAGTATTTGTGTGTTAGGATCGCCCGCACAATATGTTTTAGCGCCAACGGTCACGGCATGTATATGTCTTCGCCCTCAGAACTGACAAAATTCACAATTTCGTCGTCATTTCGTGATCTCATCTCTGATATGGTCGGAGCACTTTTCACATCAGCCAAAGAACTGCCAGAACCGCCAAAACCCACTTTTCTCAAAAGCTTGTTCGGAGGCGGACCCTCTACTCTCGACAGAGAAGAACTCTTTAACGAATCAAATGCTGGGAAACCATCAAAAACAGTGGCGCGACACATACCGGGCACTGCCATGGAACAGGCCAGAGCACAGTCAGGCACTCTGGCAGCAGAAATGCAGAAACTACGAGAGGTATCTTTTTTATCCATTTGAGTCCTACCAGTAATAAATAAACCCTCGAAAGATATTTACGGATAAATACCTAAGACTTGATCCCAGATTTCGCAACAAAAATATTGACTTCATTTGGAGTGAATTTATGTTTTGGTCATTCAATGGTACTCTAAACCACTCAAAGGCGGATAAAATATTTTAGACTAAAATCTAGTATAAAGTCTGACAGAAATAAATGCGAAAAAATGTCGAAAACGATTTTTCAATCAATTCGTTGAATGGCTTCCATTAGTAGTGAGTCTCATATGGTGTCAGACAACTGATAGCATAGTTTCGACGGCAAAACCACTACTTTCTTTAGCAGTCATTTCAATCAGATGTCGAAATACTCCTATTATTGAAGACTTCGTTTCTTATTTTATCGAAACTCTAATATCTTTTTTCGATCAAAATTTTTATTCGTCGGACAATCAATCACTCGATTATTGAATCAAACAATTGATTATTTTCTATAGAAATTTGAATACAACTTTCCCTCAATTATTACCCACTTTTCAAATTACTTGACTTTCACTTCACCTAAAATTTATTTTTAAAGCAACCCTTCATTTAAATAATGTTAAGAAACTAATCATTTTGTCAATAGAATGCAAACTACAATTTGCATGTTTATAATTTGACAACTACCATGTTCAAAATCAATTTATAGTTACACGAATAAGATTAATCTGAAATCAAAGTAAGTGTTCTAGGTCAAACAAAAAACAAATGCATATTTTCAACATTAAACCATTGAAATAATTACTAATTCATGAAAAAAATAAGAAAATTGATTCAAATATATTCAATGCACAGGAAATTAGACAAACCTTTTCTAAATCACTTGAATTTAATTAAAGATTTCTTTAAAAAAAACAGTTTCTATTATAATAACGTCTTATTTTATAATCATTAGTGAATTCCTCTAAATTTTGTGACTTTTATTAAAATTTGAAAATTTTTCAAAATATTAAAATATTGTGAAGTTATTTCTAGTTATGACTTACGCATAGGAAATGAATTTCCTTTTAATATTGAAATGTCTAAAATCAATGCCATAAGAAAAATGGTTGGATATATAATTCAGACTATTAGATGTCGATATAAACCAGGATAAATAATAAATTCTCTTATCCTTTAGGATTTGGTTATTCTTTCATTAATCAAATGAATTCACTTTTCAGAATAACTCAGAATTGAATCATAAATTCCTCTGAAATATAAATTATATTCCGTTCAGTAAATGATTTATTCGTAAATATTGAATGAAATTCAAAGCAAATGAAAAAAAAATGTTTTACATATTTTCTAATTTTATAGGGAGTGTCAGAACGCGGCGAACGATTGGGTCATTTAGAGGACAGAACTGCACGAATGCAATCAGAGGCCGAAGTGTTCAGCTCTGCCGCACATCAAGTTATGCTTAAATATAGAGACAAAAAATGGTATCAGTTCTGAACAGACATTTGATGAGATGACAAACAATTGGTTCTTCCGATTTATAACACAAAACGACATAAAAATGTTTAGAAGAAAAGCGATTCAATATTTTTCTCATTTGAAGACTAAACGAATGCAAAACAAAAAGCTATTAATTAATGAGAAAATATTGAAATAATATTCTCAAACAAAATGATTGATATCTCGAATCGAAAGTTTAATTGAATTTTTTTAACAAATAATCAATACTTCGATTCAAAGATAGAATATTTTGGCAAAAAATGTAAAGAAAATGATAAGAAATTTTAAAAATTGTTTCGTTGTTCAAAACAAATGATCAAAACAAAGGTTTTTAATCATTAAATATTTCATTAAATTTTTTCCTTAAAAAATTGGTTAAATTTTCGACAATCCATTGATTTTTAAATAATTTATATCTTGAAAACAATCGCAAAATAAGTTATAATTTCTTAATATTAGTTCTTTGAAATCCGTCTTAATTTTAATTGAATTTGATTTTAACAAAATTCATGAAAGTTTCTACTAATTTCTTGAGTAATTAGATTACTTATTTAAAAGATCAATTAGACCAAGAGCCATTAGATAAATCTTTGCTGTATATTCGCTAATTTGATCTGATAATCAAATTTAAGTCAACTGTTTAGAGTTCTTCCGTTTAATACATTTCTTTTGATTAAAAAATTTTTCAATTTCTCAAAAAATTGGATTTTGAAAACAATTGATTTCTTATAGAAATCTAATATATATTTCATTTAATTGATATTATTATTAATTTTATTAATTAATTATATTTTCAGAATCTTTTACATTATTTATTGATTGAAATGTTTTTATTTAATTTTTATTTAAAAGAGATTTTTATATAAATTGTTAATTAATTTGATATTTGATTTGAAAATATTTATTAATTTATTGAAAAATGTTTGCAATATATTTGTTGTTAATTAAGAATTTTAAGAAAAGATGTTATTTTTAATCGATTTATAGAGAAATTATTTGAATTTTTAAATCATAAACTGATTGAAAAATGTATTAAAAATTTAATTACATTTTGTTTTAGACTAATGTTTGTCTAATCAGTTAACTGTCTATTCGTTCAATTGTATTGAAAATTGTAAAGAATGTGTTTTTAGATTTAATTTAATTTTAATGAATTAGAAATTATTTATATCTACGAAAAAAGTAATGATAGTATCACTCCTTTCGCTCAAATGAATCGATTAATGCAAAGACAAACAATTGTTTTCAGTTCAATACAAGTGAACCAAAAGTGCAAATCTTTTAATGGAATACGAATTTCACAAAAAAATATTCAGTTTTATTGTTATTCCAACAAAAAAATGTTTGACAAATAGAATAGATATGAATAGCAAAGATATATCTAATTAAGTCTAAACCATAATTAAGTCTTCAACTTAATGTCGAACAAAATTATAGAGAAGTCTTGAAGTAAACAAAAGCCTAAAATTATTTTTAAACGATTTAATTGTATTATAATAACAGTTGAATAACTGGTAATCAGATAAACGTTAGGAATATAAAAGTTTATACGACTCTCAATGGTATTAGACTTTATTGCCCACAATCTGACAGTCTCTTAAAGTAACCTTGCTAATTATTAGGAGAAACTCATTTTGGTCTTCAATTTTGTTATCTAATAATTAACTGAAACTCAGAATCATTTCTAGTCTTCAAAATATAATTTCAATTATTATTGAAATTATATCTTAAATATAAAAAAAAGTAGAAAATGAATACAATTTTTAAAACATTTACTGTTTTTTTGTTAATAATAGAAATTTTTGATGAAAACAAAAGCACAGATCAATTAACTGTTTTTTTTTCATTTGATTAATTTAGCGTAAAATCAGTGAGAATTGACTGAAAGATATATATTGTATATTAAAATGATTTTTGAATGAATTGTGATATAAATTTAGGCAAAATTTTAATTATTTGACAAAAAATTGAATTAAAACAATTTAGAACCAATTGATAGATTGTTTGCAATTTTAATTAATGTATTAATTGTAAGAACATTTATCTCTCTGTTTGTATAAGAACTAAATGCGAATGTTTTTCATTTTGATAATAGTTATCGATTACCGATTCGTCTGTAAATACTTAACAATTATTAATATTATTATAATTATTACAGAAATAACTGTTAATTATTATTAGAAATGTTTATTAATTTATTTAAAATAATTAAAAAAATTGATGTTTAAATGAAAAGAAGATCCAAATCAGACATTCCTAAAGAGGAGATAATTCGGTCATTATTTGTCTTTAAAATTAAAATAAATTTTAAAATTTTAAATAAGAAAACAAATGTCTTAAATCCTATCACTTGTTTTGGTTGAAAAGTCATTGACTCAAAAAATTCAATGCTTTTAACCTTTAATTTATTTAATATTAAATTTAATTAGAGATTAATAAAAGAAATTTTTCGTTGAATAGTATTTCCAAAGAATTTTTATTAATCTTTAAAATAAATTACAGACTTTAAATGGACTCCAAATTATGAGACGATTTCTGCTTTAATTTAATTATAAATAAGAGTTTTATTAATTAAATATTGACAGTAATTCTTGAATTCAGTTTTATTAGATTCAGAAGATAAGACTCATATCTAACTTATGAGAAGTAAAACCATTAGATTTTATGTTCAGACTTTTGGTGATCTCAATCTCTCGAAGTAATAATTGCTTCTCAAGAATTCAAATGTTTTCATTTCATTAAATGTTTGGAAAACTTAATTTGAGTGCAAAACTTAATATTGAAAATTTCATAAGAATTTCATTAAAACTCACATTAAAACCTCTCATAAGTGTCACATCTAATGCCCGAAAGTATAATTTCCAGGAGAGGGAGGAGAGAGGGAGAGGGAGATAGAGAATCATCTGATATGAAGTTGAGTAGTGATATCCTCCAACTCATAACTTAATCCTATCTCTCATAGTTTTCTCTCCATTTGTTGTTTTTATCAATTTTAGTGAAATTCCAACTGAACTCCAATTCATTTAAGTTTAGTTTATTTTCAATTTTATTAACTAAAATAGATTCAGTGTTAATCAAAACATACTTATATATGACCTGAATTTATATGCATTTTGTTTGCATTCCTTTAGAAAATTATCTAAATTTTTATAATGTGTTTACGAACTTAAAATAGTTTTGTTAATTAAGTGAAAGAAAGTACTTATGAAAAATCTGTGCCGACCGAAGGACTCACAAAACTTGGTAAGAGATGGGTCTATGGCATAGATTGTATGCCCACATCACCAGAATATGCATTCCTTTCCCACTCAAAAATATCCTTCGCTTTATGTTTGAATAAACAAAACAGAATTGACTTAAAGGCCAGCATTTCGTTTAATTTTATATCAAATATTATAATCGATTTCACAAAACAAAACATTTATAGAAATAATTAAATCATTAAATATGAATGTCTCGGAAAGTGAGCGAATCAACCTCTGCCGCCGCCTCCCCCTCCTCCATGTCCTCCACCGCCACCGCCTCCATGTCCGTGTCCCGGGCCATGATTGTAATCCTGAAACAATTATTAATAAATATTTGTCATATTTATTAATCTAAATATTAAATAAACGGACCCAATAGTGTTCTCCATGTCCACCATGTGCGTCAGCCCATTTCAGTTTTGTCTTGAATTTATGACCATGCCCCTACAACACAAAATTGAGTTATTTACTAATTGAGACGATTTGTTATCCATTTCTGCATAATTTTTAAAAAAAAAAGTTAATTGAAATAAAGATTTGACCCAAAATTGATTGAATCAAATAATGTTTAGTAAAGAAAAATTTTAAGGTTAAAAGCATTTTGAAATTGCATTATCTGGTAGTGAACACATACCTGTTCGTGTTGTTCTCTGTGGTGATGAGGATTTCCTCTTTTGTAACCTTAAAATTAAAGATATAACAAATCATATCACAAATATTATAGTAATTTAAAATTTTTTTAAATATCACTCATTTCTTTGCTTTTGTTATAATCAAATAGTTTTCACTTTTGATTCAAATTAATTATAGATTTGAATTCTTTATCGAAAAACTCAAATAAAATTGAATATCAGTTTAATTTATTAAATTAAAGCATTAAATAATGAAATCATACCGAATTCCCAGGATTTTTTGTGAGGGACTCGAGCATATTGGAAGTATTTGCCTCCGGCAGCAGTGCTTAAGTCATGATCAGCGCTCACCACTGAAAACTGAGCCCTTGTTTCTGCCATATCTAGCAATGAATCGTCCATTTGATCGACTTTTATATCTCTTTCGGTTCTCTGTATTGAAGTTTCACTAAACTTATTGTCGCCATTCGTCACATCAATAGTCAAAGCAATTGTTAAACTTATAGAAAGCGTCAAAAACTGTTTAAACAAAACGAAAGCAAAATTTTTGATCAAAAGTTTGAGAATAGTTTAGAATACCTGATAAAAATCGATCATAACTGCGATATAATACAGACTTAGATCTACGATAAACTAGAAATAAATCACAACTAAACCGATATTTGTTTTATATTCTTTTGTTTTGTGTGTCAGGCAATTGGTTTTAACACACTTTTAATGAAGTGCAAGGGATGTGTCAATTGGTACCGATCACTACTCAACAACTAATAGCTTGAGTATAGTTGAAAATGTCATATAAAAAGAGAGTTCAAAAGAAAAAGTATTAGTTTTGGTAACAAATTGAATGTCATTTTATTTTTTGGAACAGAAAAAGACTATAATTTTGACAATTGTTTCAAATGTTATGATTATTGAGACAACACTTTAATCAAACATAAAAAAACAAACATTTGTTTCGCCACTCATTTCATTCTTTTTATTTAAAGGGATCGCAAAGCTATCAAACCGTGAATTTTTGTAAAGATTTAAGTGAATCTCATTCACTGTTTAACAATTTAAGGGACAATTAGGGAAGTCTTACTTTTCATTCTTAATTCAATTGAATGTTTTTAAACTCAATTTATAATAATTACTGAAAAATTAAGTGTAATTCAACTAAATTAGTGGTTTTAAACACTTCCGTGAAGTCGATTTGCGATTAACTCCATTTCAGTTAAAATTCGTGTATTATTTACTTTTTATAATTAAATTTTATACAAAAAATATGTTAGAATTGATGTGAAAATTGAAAACAACTCAACAAAAGAATTAATTTTTAGTTTTGCTTTTGAGGAGAAATTATTGAAATTTAATGATTCTTATCGTTAATACGAAAAATTACTGAATTTTCATATGAATAAAAAAGCTATAAATAAATAAAACATAAACTAGGTATTCTTATCATTTAAACTCATTAAGATCTAACCCTTGAACTTGATTTTCTAATTTTATGTTTAGTTATCACTGAATAATTTAAAGACAAAAATTCTGATACCTTTGATAAGTGCTCTGAATATTTCGCAAATGTTTATCACATTTAAAAATCAAGAAAAGACTTTAAAAAATATCATTTAATACTTAATATAATATAATTT
>JAQFZL010000579.1:0-14673 GCA_034695685.1 Galumna lanceata
TGAATCACATGAGTAAAACTATCATCAACTGAATGATTAACATGTTTAAATTCAATAATTTAATAATGATTTTCATTCTCAAAATAAATGAAATTATTTGCAAAGGCTGTGGGGATGGGGGTGGGGGTACTCTCATGTCTAAGGGAGTATTTTATCGATTTTAACAGAATTCAATTCATTTTGGAGTTATTGAAAATCTGTGACAGAATTTTATTTTCTTCATTTGTATTTTAAATGAAAATTTGGGAAAAGCAGTGAATTTTTCATTTCTTTATAATTGATTTTAATTAAAAATGTTTTTATAGACATTCCTCTGTTTGGTGTTTGGGTTCAGATATAACTGAAAGGCGCTGTCGTTTTAAGAATCTATGCTATAAAGAAGACACCAAAGATTTCATGTTTTTATCCAATGACTTATCAATTAAATCTGGTTTACCCTCTGATCGATTCAATCCATCGTTAGTGGAGTTATCTTCAGTTAGGGCTCACAATAAGTTTTATTTTAATTATATTGAAATTCCTTTGAATGCATTTCATAATAATTTAACAAAAGTTTATAAAATTGAATATTTGAGTGGAAATACATTTATAATGAGTCGCTTTAAATCAGATAATTTAATGCATTATTTTCACGACGACGTTATTCCTCTTTATTTTACTCTCAAAGAAATTAATTCAAAAATCAATTCTGTGCTCCTATTCGATGATTATTCCGAGTCCTTTCACTTACCTTTTAATCGCAAAATCTTTGAAAATATATTTCCGAAGTCTTTCTCAAGAATTGAATTCAACAAAAATTCAATATATTGTATGGAAGAGTCATTTGTCGGTCTCTCCAAATCGACCACTTTTTATGATTATGGCTTCAGAAGTCCTCAAAGTCCTATCAATAGAACTAAAGAAGAATCGACACTCATTTCAAGAACTATTCGACAAATGACCAAAGAGTTATTGCCTCAAATCAATTGTCAAACAAATGACATAATTTTTATTTCTCGTCAAATCAATCGTAAAATAGTAAACGAAAAAACTTTAATTCAGTTCATCTCTGATTCAACGAAACTACGAGTCATTCAAATTAATGATTTGAACCATAATTTTGAAGATATAATGAAAACTGTATTCTGTTCTCAAATGCTTATAGGAATTCACGGCTCAGCTCTTATATTATCACTGTTTTTGAGACCCGGATCTGTTTTAATTGAATTATTTCCGTTTGGAATTAATCCAAATTATGTGACGCCTTATAAGACATTAACGCAATTGAATGAAATGAATGTCCACTACTTTTATTGGAAAAATTCGTTTTTTAATAATACGATAACTCATAGGGAATACCCCAAACATTTTGGGGGAATTCAACATTTGTCAGATGAAGAACAGCAGAATATCATTTCCAATTATAATGATGTTCCCCAACATCTGTGTTGTGATAATCCACACTTTTTATATAGAATATATTCGGATACAATCGTTGATATAAATAGTTTCGCAAAAGTTTTGAACAAAGCTTTGAACCAATCGATGAAACCTATCGTTAATCCAAAGAAATTAGTAGAACCCGGAGTTGTTATGGATTTAAAATGTGAAAGAATTGAAGTGAATGGCAATCAATTTATAACTATTTTTTGGGAAAAGCCCTGGAATTTAAATTTTGTTGACATCTTTCAATCGGAAATTAAATATGAAGTACTTATACAAGAAGTGCCCTCAAATACAGCCAAGTCTTCAATAGTTTCTAACAATCAGTTAACGTTTCGTTCAAAAGTCGATAAAACATACAATTTATGGATTCGTTGCAAACTTAATGATATTAACGGACCCTTTCATATGAATCCTTTAATTTGTTTGAATTAAAGGTAAGAATTTTAAAATTTATTTTATTTATAATTTGATGAATAATATAATAATATTATTATTAGTCAAAGGAATTAAATTATAGAAAGTCATGATTTACTGAATATCTATTTTCTAAAAAGGGATAAAAACATATTTTTAAACGATTTTTCAACTAAAACACTAAAAGAGATTTCTATTTGTTTTAAATGTTTAGTTTTGCGTTTCTTTGATTGAAAACTGTATTAAATGAAAAGAGAAGACATGATCGGATCCAATGCTTTCCAACTTTTGGTTAAGTTATTCAGCGATACTTCCGTTACCATTAGTCAAATTGCCATTTGATTCAAGACTCTGACGTTCGGACACAATATCCCGGATCTTACGATTCATAGTATCGGTGCACTGCCTTTTGGTCGGAGAGTTTTCGCTTTCGACGTCGTCCTGAAATATTCTTTTACTGACTCTTTGAGAAGAGCCACTTCTCATCATATTATTGATGGCTCGCAAGTCTTTCGCGGGACTGCTTTGGAAACGATAAGACATCGGCCGATTCGGTGACGGAGGAAAGTTTGCATTCTTTAGAGGAGATATATATAACGAGTAGCGATGCGATACTCTTCGATAGGGAGACATTGGGTTAGCATTCAATCGCGGCAGAGGTGAGAGAGGGGGCGATTCCTACAAACAAATATATATATATTTTAATGAAAAGAAAGTCTTGAAATTTGAGATTATTTGAAACCAACCGAAATGTTTGGCGCGAATTTCATTATATATTTAACCGTCAATTCAGGCAAATATACGCTATTGTAGAACATTATAACGTCTCCTCTCTCTTCGAACTCAAACTGAGTTCCAGTGCCGGCCACACGAGTTGGGGTCGGAGGTTGACTATTGGGGTTCGGCACTGGGAGAGTACTTGAAGAACGAATCGGAACCTCTGGTATTAGTGGTGAACTCGAGCCTGAGTTACGGCTCGTATCACTGCTTCCAGAATTACGTCGTCTTCGGTTTGAGTTCATTAAAACACTTCTATAAACCTTTAAAATATAAAAGAATTTAAATACACGCGAATCGAATCAATTGAATGAATTACATGACTCGCGGCCTGTGGTTGGAGTCGATAACAACGCATTATATCCTGAAATGTTTGACTCTGTTTCGTCACTTTACAGATGGCATAAAAGGCACACATAATAATCTGATCCAAATGGCGGTCACGCATGAGATCTGTGTGTTGTCGGAGGGAGTGTTCAAAACAGGTCCAAATCTTACGACGAATGTCATCATCACTAATGTTAAGTCGATCGCATAAATCTCTTAATCTGAGTCCAGCCATAGTATAGACCTATAATCAAGAGTCAGAAAGGGTACAACTTATCAAATCTAAACCTTTCTAAAGAATAATCCGATGGGACCTGTCTTTACAGGTTTAGTATTTTCAGAAACAGTGGCATCGCTTTGATTTGCACTTTGTTGGGGAAGTGCTGTCAATTGAATGGCCGGCACTTGAATGTACTGAATCTCTCCATTTTCTATTCGGGCTAAACATAAAAAGGTTAGAATATTATTAGAAACAATAAGAAACTAACCTGGAATCATCATTTGTACTATTTGACCTTGTTGCTGTTGTTGCTGAGATATAACCGATGAGGTCGTGGTTTCACTTTTAGAGGCCCCAAACAGTTGTCTCTTAGCAGTACTCTTAAAGGGAGAACTGAATCTATCAGTGATAGAACCGGAAGCGGTCGTAATTTCTTTTTTCAAATGAGTGACCGGAGAGTTAAATACAGAGGAAGGGATACTTCCGCTGTTATTCATTGGAAGGGATACTTCAGCACAAGAGGGGACATAAGGTCGAGTAGAACCCAAACGGATTGCATCCCAAAGTGGAGAATCTGATCTCCAGGCCTGACTCTCCAATATCTTCTCCTCAATAGAATTTAGATGTTTAACTACATCTCTGGAGAGCCCCTCTTCTTCTCTAATTATTGGTTCAATAACTTTGTAGAAGTGAAAGGCGTGTAAACGAATGTCTGATCCCTCGGAATAAATGTCTAAAATCCATGGAAATGTCTGTTTCGAGTTATAAGAGAAGAGAACGATTTCAAGAGAACAGCCGAATAAAGAAGTATGGAATGAGTCTTTCTCGAGGATTGTGGTCAGACTTTCGATCCATTTCTCTGATGGAATTCTTTTCTTTTCACTCAAAAGAATATTTTCTAATGATTTGTAATAAAAACTAATCGCAAATTTTAGACGTTTTTTGGCGAAATCATCGTTTTGTGCGTTCGGTGGCGGCGATTGAGGTCGACCCTCATCACCGCTGGACATCATCTTTGATGCGGGCGATGCTGAGTGTATATCATTGTTATAGGCATAAAGAAAGCGATCGCCCATTGCTTTCAAAGTATTCAGTATTTTTTGTTTCGGATTTCTTATGCATTGCTTGAAAAGTGATTCAAGTGTTTCGTTTGGTTCGTCCTTTCGGTCCAAAAGAATTGAATGAAGTCGACTGACGCTATTCGTAGCGCTTGAGATGGGAGTCATTGGAACCAAATTGACGCGACTGCTCAGGTATTGACGATTCGTGAGAGGAGTTGTCGGCAACAAAGAATTGTTTTGTTCGACGCTATATCTGTTGTCCTGTCGAGTCTGAATCTTTTCTTCCAAGTCTTCACTAGATTGAGGAGTTCCCAATTCTTCTGATGCGGTTTCACTCAGAAAAATACGTTCATCGAAATCCCCGATATTTAGGACGTACTGATCGTATTCTTTCATAATATGTTTGCTTTATTTCAAATATTAATCATTAATTGAATCATAATTTGAGAGAAATAACTCACTAATTGGTCTCATAATTGGTTACATCAAAGATACCATTTTTAGAGCGAAGAATATCTTTTTCAATCATGCGTTTGATGGCAGGTTTACACCAGTGCTCTTTAATAGTCTTGGCTTCGACTACAATTCCGTGAAATTTTTCGCATAAGACTTGAATTATACAAATCATTTGCTTTTCGTTTGACTTATAATCCTTTTGAAAGAAATCTTTGGGAATCCCTTAATTCAAATCAAATATTAGTCATAAATTATCAAAAAATAAGTAAATTATAATTACCGGCGAATTCGGGACTAAGCAATTCATTGGCGTTTTCGAGAAGAAGTGCATTTCCGAAACAATAGTCAATACAAGCGAGTAATAAATGGTGAGAATTGACCAAATCGTCACTTATTTGAGGAAAATTTGATTTAATGTGAATAAAAAGAGTCCAACAAAACGAGAAAATATCGGACGAAGAGATCGATTGTTTTCGACTATATTTTATTGCAATTAATTTAATTAAAATCCATTGAAAGGGTTTGTGTCTAACCTTTGTTTTCTGTTTTTTGATTGTTTATTGACCACAAGTGATGGGTCTTTGAAAACGTCTTCAAAAATAGGTTTAAACTTTTTGAATATAACTGTCGATACATTCAAATTACGCTCCAAATGATCCACTTTTTGACGCATTTCGGCCGACAAATTAGCCATATCTGACCACTTCTTCATTTTGTTGAAGAATTGCACTAAACTATTAATGGAGACAACCATTGATATGAAGTCCAAAAGAGATGGAAAGGGAACAGTTGTTTATGAACTGACCTGAGTTTACACGAACGGAGTAAACGCGTCAACGAAACTAAATTTCCTTCAATTTTAATCATTTTGCCGACGGTCTGAGTGACACACTTACGACACGCCACGTATACCGCACACGACAACCAATGCAATTGATCCCCCTTTTAATGGTAGGATATGTTAGGTTTGGAACGATATGTTAGGTTTGACTGAATGTCATAAATGAGTACTCGTTTTGTTTCATCACTTCATAACTCATTAAATTCCGATATTTTTTTAACGTAAAATTTTGGGACAAAAATAATAATTGGAAATAGTTTTACCTCAAGAGTATAGTTGATACCAATTCTTTGGTATGAAGTCCAGGCCTCGTCGGCACTGGTTTTGTCCAAATTGAGATCAGAACACAAGTCTTTGAAGCGCTTTTTAAGCTCTTCTTCGGTGTCGTTAGTTTTCATTCCCATTGGATTTGTTTAATATTTGGGAACAATTGTGACAAACAATTACTTTAAACACTATTTATATATAATTAGAATTAAAAATATTATTGTTTAGAAGAAAGCAATTAATTAGTTGACAGACAGAGCACTCATCACTTCATTCATAGCATTCATTCATAGTATGGCTCAAAGACTGATGATTTAAAGGCGCGAAACTCGTCAGTCGTGTTTCTCTTCCACTTTAATACACTTTGGCTTTAACTCACTTTTGGTACTTTTTTTTATACAAACAAATGATAAACACATACTTTTAACGAATGAATTCCTCAGTGAGTCATATAAATAGACCCAAAACATAGTTTCAAACTTTTAATCGTTTAAATTCCTTTTCAAAACTTAAACATAAAAAACGTTGAAATTTATACTCAAAATATAACTTATTTTGAATGATTGGGTGACGAACTCATCACACAATTATTGACGTCTTTCATAGATTAGAACATTTAAAGGATTTCTAAATTTGGTTTACTTTTTAAAACTTAATTCAATTATAATTGAGTTAAACAAACACTAAGTTTAGTCTAAACCAAAGTATTATTTTTTTTGGGTTTAAAAATAAAAGATAAGTAATAAAAATATTGAAATTAAGTCCATTTTAAGCAAGTTTTGAGAGCTTCAAGTTTTGGCGCAAAAACACAAATTCCCGCCAAAAGTTAAAGTCCTTAACAATGGATTGCATTTAAATGAATGCTTTCAGAACTTTAAATGTTTTCAAATAAAACTTAAATGTTTATCACATTTTTGTTTACAAATTTTGTTCACATTATTTGAAAAACAGATAAAAATTGTCGGAATCGGATCTACTCTTTATTTCATTTTAAAGCTTAAGATAAATAGACTCAAAACAGACAAAATAGACTCAAAACGTCAAAACAGACGGCATTTTTGAGGGCAATAAAAGTCAATAAATGTTTGAATTCCCAAAAGAGTACAATTTATGGCATTCAAGACGAGTGACCTCTCATTACAACACTTATTATTGCAATCAATAGAAATGAAATTCACTTTTATTTTAATAATGTTTTCTTATTCTCTAATAAAATATTAAAACCTAATAAAAAATAATGACAACTATTTATAGGAAACACAGTTTTGATTATCATATCATTAAATTATATGAAATTTATTACAAGAATTTATGTCAATTTGAGTTAAGTGTATGTTATGTTAAAACTGTACGCAATTATTAAAAAAAAAATTAATTATTTAATATAACTATAAGTTATAGTCTATAAGACATAAGACTATTTCTTTCCTTTTTTTGTTGGATTTTTATCAACTTTTGAATCTTTAATTTTTTTAGTCCATTCCTCCTGAAGTCGAGCTAATAATTCATTAGTCAAGAGTCCCTTTTCAACCAATTGATTGGCTAACGATAATTCTTCGTTTGAGTTCTTCTTATTTTGATTTTTATGAGACTTTTTTAGTAATTTTTGTAATTCATTGATGTCTTCGTCATAAGCGGCAGAAAAGAGTGGATTACTTTCTTTAGTTTTATTTCTTTGCATTAAATCATTGTCTGTATTGTCGGGAAAAGCATATGAAGTCCGCGTTTCGGATGCTTTAAGTAATTTTGTGATATTTATAACTCCACTCAAAATAATAGAATCCAATTCTTTCTGCATATCTCTAATCAAATCAGAGTCGGGAAACAAATCTATAAATCTATAACTCAGCCAAAGATATAAATCTAAAACATCGAAAACTCCCTCCAAATGAGTCAATTCCACAATATTTTTGGGAATAGCGAACGGCCAACCGATTTGGCGGCACAACCAGTCGAGAGTCATCGGCTGGTTATTAGAGTACTGTCGCACAAATTTGACAAACATTGTGCAGACAAACGCTAATTTTGAATTAATAGGAGCGCAACAAAAAACATATCTGGCTCTAAGAGGGAGAGGGATGTGTTGTATCATATCAGCCAAAAATTTAAAGCTCTCGATATCACACATAAAGTAATTAGTTGTGTCGACCTGACATAGACTCACAAAAATGTCAATTAGATTAGAGAGAGTGGCGTTCGGTAAATGATATGCGAATAACTCGATTTGATCGGCTGTCGGGTGAAGTCCAGCCGCTTCTATGGGCTCTACCGGACGGGACAAAAGGTCTTTAAGAAGAGGTAAGTCTTCACTTCTAAGAGTTGTGGCGAATCCCTCAGCAAAATGTGTGTTATATCTTCCGGCGCGACCAGAGATTTGTAGAGCCTGTGATGTTGTGATTAAATCCATTTCTTTTTCTCCCTTTTCATTGAGAGTCGGTTTTATCAATGAATTGAATATTACGCGACGGAGACTCAAATTAAGACCCATTCCAATGGCATCGGTGGCCACCATTACTTTGCACGGATCTTTTGGATCATTAAATTTCTTAGTTTGAGATAATTTGGTGGCCGGCGGTAGAGTACCATAAATAACAGCGACGTCATGTCCTTTCTTCTCGAGGGCTAAACTAACGGAATATATGTCTCTTTTACTGAAACAGACGATACAATCGCCGGGTCTGATGTTATTTAAAGACACGACAGCCTTGTCTTCAATTGTAATGGGAGTCAAACGTTTATATCGTCGAACTTCCAACTCTTCACCGGTTGAGTACAACATCTCTTTAACCAAATCGAGTGCCGCCTCCTCTCCACACAAATGTATTTCTTCTGCAGGTAATCCAAGAAGTGCTCGAGTCCAGGCCCACCCCCGACCCATATCGCGAATCATCTGAATTTCATCAATTATGGCCACTTCATAGCGTTCGGTAACGGAAGACATTTCAACGGTACACGCGATGTGAGGCGAAGGGCTATTATCTGGTCTCGCAAAACGTCGTTCTTCTCCAGTGATGAGATCACAATCGGTTCCGCTTTGATTAGACTTTTGATAGATCTCTACCGCTAACATCTTAAGAGGTCCGCAATAAACTCCTGACTTTGAATTCAAGAACCTTTGGAGCGCGTGATATGTTTTGCCGCTATTAGTGGGACCGCAATGAAAGATCACTTTTCTTGTCATACTTCGAGCCTCGGGATACCAATTGGGGGGAAGTCTCAGATCACTTATTTTCTTAAGTTCTTCGATGCACTCCAAGTGAGGAAACATTACTTTTGCGTGTCTTAGAAAATATGGGAATAAGTCGTCAACATTTCCCACATTTTGAAGGATATCACTCAGAATGAGATGCAATTCAGGCGCCAATACTTTAGAGTCAACGCAATGTTTTCTGAACCCAAGAAATGTCTCTTCATATAACTTAGAGTTTAAACCATTTTCTTCACTTAATTTCCTAATGACTGGTCTCTGAAAAAATTTATTCAAAATAACGATTAAATCGCTTTTATTCAGTCTTTTTCCGGACAACTCTTCGCCGACATTAATATCGTCCGAACTTTTTGTGCGCCGAACGGAAACCGGTATTACTATTGACTCCAAATCCGTTTTATCATTACTTTTGAAGCGAACACTACTTTTGTTGTCAATTAGTCTCTGATTTACCATAAATTTATTCAACAGATTTGCAGAGCATTTGTTTGTCGACAATAAGTAACTAGAAATGCATCGATTGCTCACAACTCTAAAAGACATCTCAAGTGATGTCTTTTCACTAAATTTTAAGAATTAGTGGAATTGGAACCGCTTTCAAGACTTAGAAATTCTTAAAAGTTATTACAATTTAAGAGTTAAGTCACGTTTTATTCGGGGATTATTTCTATATTTCCATAAAATTTTAGTCAAAAGTACAGCGAAACCTATTTAGTATGAACTTCAATGGAATTCATAAAAAAACTTGTGAATAATACTGTTTTGCTGAGGCTCTGGAAAGAACGGATGTCATTAGTTATATATAGCTCCGGCCCTCAGTCCAAATGAGCAAATGCTTTTTAGTAAATCTTCTTATTACCAGTCTAACTGTATGACCATGAACATATTTTGATAGATCTAAACTAACTTTTTATTTTAAAATTTTTAACTTTTAATATAATATAAATTATTTCATTCATATTTACGTTTAAAAGAATGTTTTCTTAATTATTATGTTTATATTAGCTTTAAATTTTACATATGACGTCAGTTGCGGGAGTCACGGGAATGACGGGAGGGACTGGATATTCTGCCTACGGAAACAGAAGGGAGTGAAAAATTTACAGCCGGGAACGGTAGGGAAATGAGATAATTTTGGGTCCTTAAATTCTATTGGTTTCGATAACTTTGCCCATATTTAGGAGGTTTTCATATTTGGGATGTACTAACCATTTTGAAAAGTATATGATGTGAGTTAGGATATATGAACATGTTCATATTTGAGAGGTTTCGAATATTATGTAGGGTTAATGTTTGAGAGGTTTCGCTGTACTTTCCTCCAAAACATAAATGTATTAAAATAGTGTATGAAATGTTTGTTTTTGTCCCCAAATTATATCTTTCATTGAAAATAAACTTGGATTCAGCTGTGAATAGACTTCCCCTTAAAATAAGTACATTTTTTGTGAGTAAACTTACGGTAAAATTGGTTTAATTATCAGATCATCGGATCATTTCAATGATATTTAATTAAAGCTAAATATTTATCTGAAATTAAGACAAATGTATCGCTCGGTTATTATCAGTCACTGCAGTCGAAGCTCAGGAACTTTAGTGAAGCGCTCTTCAAGAGTTGTGTCCACCAATTGTTCAAATTTTGCTAAAAATTATCTCAATTCCAATATTAATAAAAAGTAATTTAATAAATGAATTTAAATTAAATTATTCAGAATTTTAATGATTTTAACGATTTTAATGACAGAAAATTAAGTCAACCGCTTATCACAAATCGTTTAATAAAAGATGACATCAATAATAAACTTACAGAAACTCCAATTCGATGCTATGCTTCAGAAGGGAATTACCCGAATCACAGTCGGGTTGTATTGCCTGCACTCTCGCCTACAATGGAATTGGGAACTATAGTGTCCTGGGAAAAGAAAGAGGGCGACCCTCTCAATGAGGGTGACCTCTTGGCTGAGATCGAAACGGATAAGGCGACCATGGGCTTCGAAACACCCGAAGAAGGCTTCCTTGCTAAGATTTTAGTTCCCGCCGGTGCCAAGGATGTACCAATTGGCAAGGTTAGTTGTGGTTAGTTGTGGTTAGTTGTGGTTAGTTGTGGTTAGTTGTGGTTAGTTGTGGTTATGCCTCGTTTTGATTAGTTGGGACTCAATTGTAGTTAACTTTTATTTTAGTTGTATTTATAAAATTTAATTATAATTTGTGTTTCAATTATTAGTTGTTATGTATTATCGTTGAAAAAGAGTCAGACGTTAAAGCATTCAAAGATTTTGTTGACACTGAAGCCACTAAACCACCGAAGACTGAAACTAAAGTGAGTGGTTCGCCACCGCCGCCACCAAAAGCTAAGGCTCCGCCTCCGCCAACACCAATGTCTTCTACTATTCAACAAAAAGTGTCTTTAGCTGGAATTGGGGGCCGACTATTTTCCAGTCCATTAGCCAAACGATTAGCAGCTGAAAAGGGAATCGATTTATCTTCATTGGTCGGTACGGGAACGGGTCCCGGAGGAAGAATTCGTGGCTCAGATGTGTTAAGTGCACCGATAGGAGGTGTGAGCGGAGGGCCGCGCGCTCTTCAATTTTCTGATATTCCATTAACTAATATGAGACAAACAATTGCAAAACGATTACTACAATCTAAGCAAACAGTACCTCATTATTATCTTACGGTTGACATCGAAATCGATGAACTTTTAAGGTTTTAAACAATTTTCAAAACACTTTTAAATTTTTTATTTGTTCTCAGATTGAGATCACAATTGAATGAAATGTTGAGTAAAGAGAAAATAAAGTTATCATTGAATGACTTTATTATAAAAGCGTCATCTCTAGCCTGTGTTCGCATACCGGAAGCTAACAGTTCGTGGATGGACTCATTCATTAGACAATATTCATCGGTAGACGTGAGCGTTGCCGTCAGTACCGAAGCCGGTCTCATAACACCCATTATTTTTAATGCCGATAAAAAAGGTGTAAAAGAGATATCATCTGAAGTAAAACAATTAGCTCTCAAAGCGAGAGAAGGTATCAATTGTTTAGTCTATCAAATATTAAAAAACTATTTTCAGGTAAATTACAACCGAATGAATTTATCGGCGGAACGTTTACTATATCTAATCTGGGAATGTATGGAATTAAGAACTTCTCTGCAGTGATTAATCCGCCGCAGTCTTGCATTCTTGCAATTGGCGGCACTGAACAGAGGATAGTTCCCGATAAGGATGGAAATCGTAAAACCACTTCCATAATAACAGTAACATTGAGTTGTGATCACAGAGTAGTTGACGGAGCGGTTGGCGCGCAATGGCTTCAAGCTTTCAGACAATATTTAGAAAAACCATTTTCAATGGTTTTGTGAAATATGAGTAAAAGTGTTTTGTTTTAGTTTTAAATAATTTATTTGTTGTTATTTTGTCGTCAATTTAGAAACAAAAATTGTTTTCATTTTTAGGTTTAATAATAATTAAAAACAAAAGTAATGGAAACGGTTTCATGATTTTCAATCATTCATTTATTGACAAAATAAGAATAGAATGAACGCCAGTTTCCTAAGTCTTGTGTTTCTTAAATTTGACTTTAAATCGAAATAATAAAATGTGAGACAATTTGTTGACATAAAGTCAGTGCGAAAAAAGTGGAAAATTTTGAAAATGAAAAGTATTAGAAAAATTTGCTTAATATTTGGTTTAATGAGGAGGGCGTGGGATTCCTGGAGGTCTCATTCCAGGGGGTGGCGGTGCTCTCATCGGTGGAACCATAGGAGGCGGTCCAGTCGGTGGCATTCCTAACAAATGAGTAATTGAAATAAATTAGTCTTTAATTGATTTAAAATTTTTGAATGAATGAAATACCTCTTCCCATTGGCATTGCACCCGGCATTCCAGGTATCATTCCTGGGGGAGCAGTCATTAATCCAGGAGGGGGTGCACCCCTACCAGGAATCACAGGGGGTGCAGATGATGAAGGGGTCGGAGCACCTCTTCCTTGTGGTGTCATTACCTGAAAAAAGGTTTTTGATTTAAGGATTTCAGGATTTAAACAATAAATACTTACTGTAGCGGCGGGTCCACCCACTCCTCTCACTGGTCCCTGAAGACCTGGCGGTGCGCCCACAACAGGAGGTACAGTTGGTAAACCTCGACCGGCAGCCCTACCAATTCCTGGGCCGGGTATTGAACCTGGAATGGGTACTCTCGGAATTCCTTCCTAAACATTTAAGTTCAGATTTATAGTCTAATATCGAAATATTTAATAATATGTCTGAAATCGTATCCAATATTAAGCCATAAAATTATGTTTAAATTGAAAACTCATTGTTTGGCATTAAATTGTCTCAAATATAGTAAAAAAAAATAGTGACAAATGTTCTGACAAATAAAAAGTGAATTTCAATAATTCCAATGAAAATATAAAGGTTTAATCAATAGTCATGTGTTGCTATAGTTATGGAAATGGGATAATAGAGTAGAGCAACCATTTGACGTTTGGAGGCATCGATCGATGTTTGTCCTCTCGAAAGGTAACATCACATATACCTAAACATATTCTGAAGCTTTGAAACCTTGAATCACATTTGGATTCGCGCGAAGCCCTTGAAAGCTCGAATAGAGAAGAGGGGAGCGGACGATCACCTTTTGGTGACCTCCAACACAACATAAGCCTTGAATAAGTCCTTCAGTCGTCCTCTCATGACCTGACTCTCTGCGAGAGTAGCATTGAAAACATATTTTAGTGTTCAAAGGAGTAAACTAGAGCTCAAGTCTCTCATCCGCACTAATATTGGATGTGATCTAAGGGTCAAACTCTAAATCATAACAGTTATGACTAATCGTTAAAAATAAACAATAATTGGATGACATTTAAATGATAATAATATAAAATAAATTAATTTAAATTAAATCCATTAACTGATTAATTGAATTTAAACAAATTTTAATAATACTTATGAATCGTTTATTTTGTACATATTTTTTAGGCTAAACTCATAGTTTTTACTACAAAATGTTGTTTTTAGAGTCAATTAATCAATAAATTAATGGACTCTATTAAGATAACAATAATTTTTAATTAATATTCAAAGTAAAAAAATCTAAACATTTATATAAGAGATGTGACTAAAAGAGGTATTCCTGAATACCTCTGACCAAAAAATCGGAAAAATACTCCCTGGCCTAAAGCGCCCGAAGGACACCCACTAACTATACTTAGCATAGAAGTAAAAACAAGCGTTTTTATAAATGGGTTTAGAAAATGTAAACAAGTAAAAATTATTCATATAAATAAGGTCGAATATTAGAGTATACAATCTGCCCTCGGTTCATCATTCTCGATTTAACCAGAACCTCGATATAACCAGATACAATTCTCAAACTTCCATATGTAATATGAGTAAGATAAATGAATAACAAGGTGAAATATAACTTTCACAAATAAAGAAATAGTTTAACAAATAAATAAAGCGAATTATGTTAATGTAAATAATACTAAAAATAGGGCTAACATAAACATATTTTTATTAACTTGATCAATTCAACCCCAGGTCTAAAAATGATTTTTCACTACATTAACGAAGTAATAAGTAGTATATGTAATTGCTTTACTCATACCCACCCATTTAAATATGATTATATTGATAATAGATCGCTATAGAGTTATTTTTTTATTAAATAGTG